>AWHC01072744.1:0-21150 GCA_000465285.1 Eidolon helvum
TTAACATTAATGTATTGGCTGAGTAGAGAGACAGAGGAGAGAAAGAACAATTAGGGGGGTCATTATATAAACAATATAAAATCTAACCAATGTACTGTATACCCCCCCCCCATAAAATAAAATTTAAAAAAAATTTAGGTAAGACAAAACTAAATTAATTTCAAAGAATAATTTTGTACTATTTAAGAAATAATTTAAAATATTAAAAATAATCCCAGCTGACAACTTGGGCAAATTGCTGAATGTCTCAGGATCTTAGTTTCATCATTTGTAAATTAGAGATAACTATAGTACCTCTGCTTTATGATTGCTTTGAGAATTAGCTCAGTTAATACCTGGAAGGCACTTAAATTAGTGCCTAATCCCTAAAAATGCTCAAAAACTTTACCAATCCTTTATTGTTGTGATTAATAATATAATAATGCATTATTATAAAGAGCAAAAATTCTAAGGGTAAAAATTTTAAGATGTCAATTTGTACTATTTATATGTGCATATGAATAGGTACATATGATTAAGCCATTATTACAAATAAATTCTTTCACATTTCAAATATGAAGACTATTCCTTCTATATATGTCATCTCTCTGCATGGAACACTCAATTTTTTTTTTCAATTCAGTGTATGTAGGCAACAGAATTCTGACAAAGCCAAAAAATGGAGAAACTATATAATTGTTTTAACAATATAGGTACAAAGATTTTAGATAAAGACATAGAACACTAAATTCTCAAGGTTATTTTTGGAGGTTATTATCTTAATAACTGTGGCATTTGTATTTGATAGTAGAAAGCTCATTAGAATTTTTAAGAGAGATTAAATATACATAATTATAATGACATCAAAGTGATTAGACCTTTGATAATAATTGGTTAAGAACCTAGCATCATTTGTGTGTATATAGCAAATACTCTATTTATATATATTAGTTATCCTTGGACACTTGTTGAAAGGAGTATGGGATCAGTTCTACGTATATCCTATTGCCATTGTAACATCACTGAGTCACAACATTATCTATGGCACCATGGAAAATAATTCATCCTTAAACTGTATGTTCTTTCAGGTTCTACTCCCTATCATCTCTCCTTAGGGTTTTAAACTCAAAAATTCTTAATTTTGTGGCACAACAGTGGTCTCCTTGATAGATAGGTGGAATTTGGCAAACTGCATTTTGGCTCTTAAAGCCTCACTTAATAAGTGTTTTAAAGTGCTTGAAATAATTAGATATATGAAATTTGTAATTGTAATCTGAAGTGCTATAAGGATTTAATGAAGTTTATAAATAGTGTTAAATAGTTAGAAAAACTTAATCTGTGAAATTTATAAGTTAATTGAGCATAAACCAAAGAACAGGTAAAGATTTAAATACATTTAATTTTACCAGGAAATAAAAAAACAACTTATTTCATCTATAAATAGAATGAGATTTGTAGGTAGAGTATAAGGCCTAATAAATACTATCTATTAATTGCAACTATGAGAAAAAATAAATATTAAAATACAAGAAAGTGGAAACATTTTCCATGCATAATAAATCCTATCAATTTTAATGCCTATTTGCCTATGTATCTTTGAACTTCAGGAAGGAACATTTTGAAACCATGAGACTATCCTCAAATCCAAGCTAGATACAAATATAAAACAGCAGTCTTGCTATTGTTCTGTCCAACACTGAAGTCATATTAAGCATATGGTCATTTACCTCAAAACAGACACAGAGACATTACTGAAGATTTCATAGGGACACAGAACAGAGTATTCTAATAGCATATACCAAAGCAAGAACTGAATTTACTCTCCATTTTATACCTTTAAAAGAATCTGTCTTTTATTTTCACCTCTCCGACTATAAATTTTCAGTCTTATCACGAGAATGTAATATTCTCCTTTGTCTAATATAATCCTCCTCTTAAAATCAAAGCCAGTACCTGACAGAACATTGAATAACTTTTTTATTAAACATCACCTTAGAAGAGACTAATTCCCATGTCATCATGCCAATCAAAGCATTTACCTTACAAAACAACTCTTCCTGTGGGGAGGAGGGAAGATTTGGCTGCTGATAAAAGATAACTTCTATATCAAGAGTTTTAGAGCATCTGTTCCCATAGAATCAGGTTTTGATGGAAAATTCTTGGAGAATATTTGCTTTCATGCCCAATATGAGTCTAGAATGCTTCAAATTAGTTCTGCGAAATACATATGAAGTCTATATTAGCTATTAGATACCATATTGGTTAAAGACAGGAGTTGATGAAGAGTTTGGAGAATACTGATGAAATTCCAAATAAATACTGCTGACAAGAGAGGCCACAGGCAGTATCTGCCAGTGGAAATAAACTTTGCTTGCCACCAACAGAAGGTTTGAGGTTACATTTCTGTAAAAGTAAATGGTATGAAGTCTGAATAATGTTTTGCTGGTTAGAAACAATTAACTGTGGTATAGACTTTTGATGGTAGATTAGTCAGGTATTAAAGGTTATATATATCCGAATTATTTCATATAATATAAAAATGTTTATTTTAAATGAAAACAAGACTAAAAATATGGTATTATAACACTATTTACCTATATATTTATTTACTTACCTACTATTTACCTCTATTACAAAAAATTATTTATAAATATATTCATAGTTCACTATTTATAAATAGCTAATAAATGCATATGTATATGCATAATGCAACAGATTGTATGCATAATGCAACAGATTGTATGCATAATGCAACAGATTGTAAATGAATTAAGGACAAAAACAGGTTAGAGTAAAAATAAGAGAAAGTAAAATACAGAAAAGGTAAATTCATAAAATTCATGTAAATTCTGTCAATTAATGAAAATGAAATAAGAATAATTTAGGGAAAACATTTTTCCTTGTCCTTAATTCTTATAATTCATCCCAGGGAAAACTAGAACATGAAACAGGCTTTAATGAATCATTTGCATCAAAACATTGAGAGCAAGGCATCTGAATAGATTTTATAAAGGGACAAATAACATTGTCCAATTATTCAGCTCATTGATGGTCCACCTTGATCCAAGGATAATATTTAATTTGTCAGGAGAAAGGGGTAAACTGTGCTTACAATTCTGTTTAAAATAAATCCACACTGTCTTCTTAATAATAAAAATATAATAAATTAGGCAATAAACTGGACTACTGAAGGCGTTGTATTTGAGTATTTAGATGGCTGCATAATGAGTGTTCTCTGAGTTTGTAACCATCTGGTATAACTAAGATAAAAGAAGTATCTTTATGAAATAATTTTCTATCTTTGAGTATACATCATAAAATATCTGATGCATTGAAACTTTTTTAAAAAATGATGACTTTTTTGAATAGTGCAGAATTTTTATGGCAGTAATTTGATAGTTTGGCTAGTTGTAAAGTAGATCTCTTAATGTTTTCAGTAATCAAATCCTATCATCTGTGTGCAAAGCATATTAAGCAGCATAGAATGATACATAAAAATTCAGCTGGAAAGATGTGGCCCCATTTTCACCACTTAGTAGCATGATGACTTTCTGGAACATTAATTGCTCTCACTGTCTTAGTTTCCTTTTCTGTAAAAAATGAGTTCCTTATCTTTAAAAATCCTTAAAATAAAAGATTTATTATAAAGATTAGGTCGGGCAATGTATGTAAAGATACTGGAATAATATGAAGAACATGGTAGACATTCTGTTAATGTCAGTTATTATCTAACAATGATATTAATGAGAAATATCATGGAGGGGGGCAGGCACAATGCTTATTTTATATTAAATTATCTTCATTATCTTCATGAAATAAATCTTTGCTACACCATTAATATTAAAAAAATAAATACGAGTATACAAAACAATGCATCTTAACATCCTAAGAGTATTTTAATGAAAACATTCCTACTTAAGGAATATTTATTGAGCAATACCAATTAAAACTTGATTAATGGTTATATCAGAGATAAGGATTGAGTGAGTCTGAAGGATAGTAGTTTTTACTTCCTGATATACACCTCAAAAAAGTAATTTATTTTTTTATTAATTTTTACTTATATTTTGTCTTTTCCTTAAATTTTTTAGTCACAATTATAATATGTATGTGTATGTTTTGTGTGCATATGAATGTTTGGAGAGAGAGATAAGAGAGAAAGAGAGAGAGAGAGAGAAGAGAGAGAGAGAGCAAGAGAGAGAAACAACAGATCTTGTGCCAGACATTAGGAAAACAATGAATATAGAGATTTTCAATCCCCCTGTCTTTAAGTTCTAAAAACTTAATTATGGAGAACTGTGTTTCTGCAGCAATCTTCTCTGTCTTCTCTCTCTCTCTCGGGGGGGGGGGGGGGGGGGGGGGGTCTCTCTCACACACACACACCACACACACACCCACACACACACTGAAACAGGAATATACAGGACAGTCAGGGAAAGATTCCAATGGAAAACAGCGCTAGAGCTGAGATATATAAGAAGTAAGCTTAATTCCAGGAATTTGTCTTTATTTGCTAACCTCAGAAATTTTTGCCAGGGGGTTATCTTAATACTCATTTATAAGTATGGCTAGATAATCTAAACAAGTATGAGAAAAACTGTTTTACTGGCTGATAATGTGTTCAAGTGTTGCCCTTTCACAAATAACATTGAGTACATAAGTTGGTTTGAAATCACTGGGGCAGCATCAGAATGAAATTGTTCCCTGCAGAAAGTCTGCATTTCTTTCTATCACTGAAAGCATATCACATAAGTAGTCTAAATGTTTATCTCAAAGGAAGCTCACAATTAAAAGGATTAAGTGACCTGCTCAATGTCTTACCAAGTTGAAGTCATGAAGAGAATGCAGTTATTCTGAAATCTAGTTTAATACTGAAGCTCACTTTGTTATGATGGCTGTTTCTTTGTCAATAAGAAATATTGTTTTCAGGGATTCTGAGCAAAAGTACTTGAAACAGAAGAAATACATATAGTTTTATAGTGTGTTTTCTGGGATTTTTTTTTTTTGGCAAAAATTTTTCTTTACCTAGACTTTTTATAAAAACATTCTCACTTGTATACATCAAGTTCATATAGCCAATCTGAGAAACTAAGAAAAGGAAAAACTAATTTATTATTTAAAGAAAACTCATTGAGATTTTATTGTCTTGAAATAAAATATTATAGTAGAATTCACCACCAAGAGATAATAGATTTTACACTTTTAAAAAAGTTTTATTCATAATTAGTTTCTACTTGTTTAAATGTGTTGGACCACATCAAAAAAAAAAAAGATAGATGTTTGTTCAGAAATTCAAGTAATAATCCACACAAGGGATGTCAGCCACACTCAGAACCTTCCAATATTTTGACAACAAACAAAGACTCAGTAAAAGAAATCCAACATGGAACAAAAACCCACTTCTGGAGAATAATTATTTCTATTCCTTGATTTTACTTTATTGAATGTAGAAAAATAGGAAAGATGATGCATTATAGAATATTTACTGGAAAGTGCTGGAAAGCATGCTATTTTCCCCAATTTCTAATAGTGATAATACACATTTAAGGTTAGGTATTACAAATATGTATGACAAACACCACAGACTCTGGGTTTTTTGCTTATTTGTAATGCAGTGCAATTCTCAATCTCCTCCAATGTATCTCAATATCCTTTATTTTACATTTGTGTATATATAAGAATGATCATTTTCTATGTTCCTATCCTAGCTCTTCATTTACAAAGAAAAATTGCACAGAGCTCTGTCTATCTAATAAGAAAAATTCAATATCTACCTGCAGTTACTCCTGATGGTTTTTATTTATTTTTCCTTTTGCTGTAACAGTGTTCTTCATGAAACTACACAATCTACAAACTATTTGAACAGGAAATTATGACTTTCAGATTATGACTTTCAGTTTTGATACGATATTACATTTCCTTTTTTACTAAATTATCTCATTTCAAAATACTAGCAAATTAAACTTGTACGCTGTTGTTAATCTTATTTTAATTTATTACTTTCTTTATTTTCTCCAGGATATGTGAGATGGCCTCTGTCTTTAATATTTCCTTTTGAAATGAGAATATTCTGCAATTTTATAAAGTTCACAGTTATAATTATTTCTCACGAATGAAGTGTCTTTAATACCAACTGAATTATTCCTTAGTTGAATTTTAAATTCTCTTCTCTTTCAACAAGTTATTGCAATTAACATCACCTTAGTTTTCCATCATGCCTTGGAAAACACTGAAATATCTGGTCCATTGCCAACATTCTTTCTTAAAATGTATATGCAAGCTTAGTTGCTGGGGTGATCAACTAAACAGTAAAATATTGTCACACCCTTGCTTAAATATATTTCAGTTATGCTCCTTTGCTTGTCTATAAAATCCCAAATTTTACTCTAGAAATAATAAAATGCTTGAAGCTTCCAACAAACAACCCATAGAATCTTTTGAGAGCTCTGCTCTTCTCTCTGTCCTTAGCACCTTTCCATACTATGTCAAGCACTGCCAAATTTGGCAGATGTTTCCTCCTTAGGAAATCACTGTATTAGTTACCCACTACTGTATAACAAACCATCCTCAAACTTATTAAGTTAAAGCAACCACTGTTTTTAACTGCTCACAATTCAGTAGTTTGGCAATTTGAAATGGGCTTAGCTGGTCACTGTTTCTGCTAGTCTTCTCTAAAATCACTTGTGATCATGCATCTGTGTGATGCCTTGAGACCTGAGCTTGATGATCCAAGACGGTCTCACTCACACGCCTGGGAATATTACTGTCTGTAGGCTTAGAAACTTCATTCCTCCATGAATTTCAAATCTGCTAGTATGCTAGACAGCACTTCTTTAAATGGACACACCAGGATTATGTTCCAAGAGAGCAAACTGAAAGCTGAAAACCTTCTTGAAGTCTAGGCTTTGAACTTACAAAGCCTCATTTCTTCCAAACTCTGTTGATCAAGACAAGGCACAAGACCAGTCCAGAAAACAGCCATGAGGAAGTAGGCTCTACTGTTGGTGAGAGGAGCAGCCAAATCACAATGCAGAGCAACACATGTAGAACCATTTTTGCAAACAACCCACCACATTCTCTCTTGCCCACCTAACTTAGTTGGAAATTCTTTTAAGAATTTTAATTTACACATCATTTAATAATATTTATAAGTGCATTTCTGTATGTTTGGGGGATTCCAATGCCTAAGTTTTATGGGATATAATATTTTATATCTAATAGTCTCCAGAGAGATAAGATTTACTTCAGGTATGCAACATTGATACCAACCTGTAGTAACATTATACTTGTCCACTCAATACATGTATTTAAAATAGATGTCTCAATAAATGTATTCTTATTTAATAAATATATGTAATATGCCCTTCAAAATGTACCATTAACTTTAATTTTGTGGCTAATTAATATATTGAAATATGAGTAAAATTTAACTAAATACAACAAAAAATAATTCAATCTTGATTTAAAAGACATAATTATGATTATGTTTTTTTTTCTCCATAACGTGGCTTGGTAAATCCACCCAAATCCTTGAAACTCATTTTCTTTATCAATTATATGCAGACAGTAAGACCTACCATTCATGTTATTAGGCCAAATTAAGTTAATGTACAAGAAAATGCTTTATAACATTCTTAACAAATGAAAGGTAGACATTAGATATTTCATGGATAATAAAAATATGATAAAAATATCACACTAAAATATGTGCCTGTTAAAATTTATGCACTTTTATTTTTTAACATACGTTTAACTAGAATGTGAAAAGTACTATGCTAAGTACATGAGATACAAGACCACAATGTCCCTGCTTGCAAAATTCCTTCAATTTACTGAATGACTACTATTTTTCTATTTTGTTCTGCCTTTTTGAAAGTGCTCTTACATTTCAAGAATGAAAACATCTTGAGCACTCAGTGAAGCAGAGTACATTATGGCTGTTTTGAGTACATCTGGAAGAAAAACCATTAAAATCATATATAGCCACTGAATCAAACTGTGATAATCAGTCTGCATGCAATTGCCTATTGTGTTATTTATGGATTTTTCTGTTAAGAGGATGCATATTTATGAGTTGTTTTCATAAAGTTTTATCTGGGGTATGGTGTTATACATAGTTGGATATAGCAGGTATTATCAACACCCTTCTCCCCAAAAAACAATTGTAATCCTAATTATCAGCCTATTTATTTGCTAAATAAATGTGGTGCAGAGAAAGTGTAAGTAATGTAACCAGTCTTAACCATTATGTACTACACAACACACACAAAAAT
Source organism: Eidolon helvum (assembly GCA_000465285.1). NCBI lineage: Eukaryota > Metazoa > Chordata > Mammalia > Chiroptera > Pteropodidae > Eidolon > Eidolon helvum. The sequence continues at coordinate 8,253 of AWHC01072744.1, forward strand.
GACACATTGGTATTATATACCTGGCGGAATGTGGAAATTTCTGATATTTTGTTTTACATAGATAGGAATTACCTTTAAAATTTCCATATTTGAAAAAATTAAAATTACGTCTACTTGAACAATTCATGACACTAGAAAATTATTATTATTAGCATAATATAAAACATTGAATTCATCATTATATAAAACATTCTTGATATTTAATAATATTTTTGGTAGTAGATTTATAAAACTTTCATTATTATAAATACAATATGTCTTTTAAAAGGCACCATTTCCTTTCATTTTTCATGATTCAAAAACTTACTGTGCAAATATTCAAATTTTATAAAACTTACCCTAACAAGGATTATGTACAGGCTGGATATATCTTTGTTGTGGAGGGCTGTAGGATATGTTTAGCAGCACTCTTGGCATCTATCAGTTAGATACCAATAGCACTTCCCCCTTTAAGTGACATCCCCAGATGTCTTTAGATATTGTCAAATATCCACTGGGGGACAAAAACAAATCTGGTTGAGAACCACTGAGTTAGTTCATATACAGTATCTTCCCTTTCAATATCCATAGCACTTCTCTCAGCAATTGTATTAAGGTATTGTACATTTGTATTAGTGCTCAAAGATATTAGAGTTTCAACTGGCAAAACTGGAAAGGCCTTGCAAAATATCCCATGTATTCTGTAGAGACCCTAAAAAAGGCTACATATTATAAAACTAAAGTAATGACTGTTACATTAAAGTAATGACTACTCTATGCTTACATTACCCATCTAAATTTAGTTCTCAACATGATAAACCAATCTGCCAATGAATCAACTATTTACCACAACAAAATTCAATATTTTTGAAGAAAGACATTCAAATCCAAACACATATCATCTATAATATATAGCATACAATAAAAATAACTATATGTGTGAATAAGCAGGAAAATGAACACATAACTAAGAAATAAATAATTAATAGAGAGAGACCTGGTGAAGGCACAGATGTTTGAATTTTCAAACAAAGATTTAAAGTAATTATTCTAAATGTGTCAATAATATAAAAGAAAAAAACAGACAATAAATGAAAATATAGTGAACCTCAGTGGATTAAAGGAAACATAATAAGAACCAACCAAAATTTTAAGAACTGAATATTACAACATATGAATTAAAAGATCCACTGAATGGACCTAATATATCAATATATATATTCCAACACTGTGGAACAGAGGAGGTAGAAGAACTAAAAAATTAAACAGAATTTCTGTAACTTGTGGGACAATATAATGAGATTCAGAATGAGATAAGAGAAAGAAATACATAGAGTCAGACAAATAATTTGAAGAAACAATGATTAAAATTTCACAAATTTTGTCAAAAATGTCAAATTACAAATAAAAAGAACTCTACAAAATGCAATATAATAACTAGTCGCAAATATTAAAAAAACTGAAAACCATAAACAAAAGGAAACATTGAATACATCAGAAACACTTACTGAAAAGGAACCCAGGGGACATTTCAGGGAGATAAGAACATTTATGTTTTGATTAGAGTGGGGTATTTGGCAATAATCATTGAATTATACACAGGAAATCTATAAATTCTACTGGAAATAATTATACTTCAAAAATTATAAAAATAACATGCCAAAATATAGATATATGAGAATCATATTGATAGGGTATTGCCAAGTTTGAGTTACTGTTAGGCACTGTACCAAATTAATTCTATATTGATCCATATAGGAAGAGGAAAAATTTTAAATATCAAAGAAAATGTTGAAGTTTATTTTCATGAATGCAATTTAGAAAATACCTTCTCAAAGGAAAAAAAATACAGAAACTATGAACAGAAAACTATGAACAGAAAATCTCTATGAATTTTTTAAAACTCAAATTCATTAAAAACATGTAAAATATAAACCACAAACTCAGAATAAATATTTGCCACCAATATAAATAACAAATGAATATATAAATAAATCCTAAAGATAGATTTAGAAAGAAAAAAAATTATCAATAGCCTAATGGGATAAATAGAGAAAACTATATTAACAGGCAAATCACATAATATAGTAACCTATACAGACCAAAAGACATATGAAAATATGTTCAACATAACTCATAATCCTAAAAATATACATTTAAACATACTGAGAAAATATTTTACAACCATATTTTCAAAAATTAACAAATCTGACAATAATAAATACTGAACAAAATGCGAAGCAATTAGAAATCCATGCATCATTGGTGAGTCAAATCAAATAACTATAGAGACCATTTTTGATATACATAGAAAGTGGAGGATATGCACTTTCCATTACTCAGAAAAGTCATTACTTGGTATTATATTAGAAAAAATGGGCCGTCTATACGTATAAGGATATCTGGACAAGATTGTTGATTGCTGTATGTTTATAATAAATACTGGAATTGACATAAACTTTCATAATGTCAAATATCTGAAATTACAAATTATTATACATTATAAATCTACAAAGAAAATAGGCTATTTTGATGCAATGGCATATCATACAATAGAAAAATGAACTTTAATTATATCAACTAATCTTATTGTTCTCATGAATGTAATCTAGAGCAGAAAGAGCAAGATACAGTAGGGTGATAAAGTATGGCACCATTAAAGTATGGCACTCAGGTAAAGCTGAGTCATAAAAAAATATATATTATAAATATTATAAAGCTATATAATGTTTATGTTAGATGACAATGACAACTAATATGTAAAATATTGTACCAAATCAGAATTTGATGAACTCTGTGCATCAGCTGGAGACGGTAAGCATCATAAAGGAGACTGCTACTCTCTCTGTGATGTTTTATTTATTAAACTTGGTATTGGGTACATGAAGGCTTATTGTATTTTTCTGTACAGTATATATAGAAGATTTAATTTTTCTTAAAAAGAAAAATGTCTCTTAAGTTTTATATTTTCATTTAAATTTTGTGTAAGCATTTATAGGTTCAGAGCATTACAAATAAAATTTAATGATGTTGAATAGTTTGTAATCGGTATTTATGAACACAATAGAAATTCTCTAGGAATTTAAATTCACCATTCTTTTCTATTTTTTTTAAATATTAGAATATGAGTATTTAAACATAAGTTCTTAATGAAGTACCTTTAAGGATCAATGAATAAGTTTCAGTGCTCTGTGAACCTGGTGAAATGGTATTCATAAGCACACTTGCTTATGTATGACAGTCTTTCCATATTACCATTATTTAACAGAAAATACTCAAAGTAACAATAAAATATCCATATATTCATTATAAAAATAGGTGTGCTACAAATTTATGTTAAAAGTTCATTTTTCCTTCACAATGAAATAAGCTAACATTTTAATTTTGTGTTAATGAACATGAAACAGTGAATAAAGTAGGAGGAACATATTTAGTTTTAAATTACAAATAAGACATAAATCTATATGCATTTTTAAATTTTTGAGGAGATTATCTTTAATATTATATGTCTTTAATATTATAATATTATATGTCTTTAATATTATACCTCCTGGTAAATTTTACTGGGAAAAATAATGATCTCAGTGCCCACGTTTCAATACCTTGTTACCAACAGGCTTTAAAAAAATAAAAGTTTAAATATTATGGATTTCATATGTTGTATTAAAATTTTAAAATAATATTTAAAAAAATATGTAGTCTATCTGGGTACTCCTAATTCTCATAGATACCTTAATATGGCTCTTCCAAAACTGTGCCCTCCCTAAATTGTCTTCTTTCATTAAATTACATCTAACCAGTGTTCGAACTAACAACCTAGCTGTCATCTTGGAGGCTTGTCTCTCTGCTCCCACATCCACTATTTCAGCATATCCTACAGGGACTATTGTCAGTATCTAACTTAAGCAAACCACTTTCTCCTTCTTCAATGACTTGACCATAATTAAACCCTCTCCTCTCACGTAGGCTTCTGACATAGCATCATTGTTTGCATACAGACCACCCATAACAGTTTCATGAGGCAGCCAAAAGGTATATAAAATATTAATCAAATCATGCCATTTATTCTATAATAATTCTCTATTTTCACAAAATATTAGTTTCTTAAGATTTCTGTGAATAAAGCTGTCCTGTAGTCAAGTAAAGATTTCTTCATCTTACATTAGACAGTCAAAATGAATGTCCTCATTTTTTAAACTTTGATTCTACATTAAGTAAATAAATTTTTTTCCACTTAATACCACTTATTGTATAATGGAAAAGAAATAATATTAGAAAATATTTCATGTTCTTCATTCTAAAACCTAGCTAATTGGTGGACCATGACTAATTTGTAAGTATTGCTAGATGAAAATTAATTCTCCAAGATTTGTGGCTATAGACAAATGCCTTTTTAATGTTATCATTTACTCACATCTGACTCATTAATGTTCATTTATCTAAAGTCTACTTTCTTAATATGCTAATAATAAGCTTCTTTTTAATTATGGAAATGGACAAAACTAGAGTAATAAAACATAATCTTCCTGAGCTTTTATATATGTATGTCAAATATATACATATATTTGTGCATATCTAGTTGATGGAGATCCCTTTTTTGTTTACTCATGACAATGAGAATATTTAAAGATGTAAAATGTGACAGCTATTTTGAAATATGTAAAGTATATGAATACATTTTACAAAATATTTAATTAACAAACTTTGCATCTATCAGCTTTAATAATATTTTTGCTGAATAAAGAGTATCACTTATGACTAATGAAATGTATTGAAATCATATAGTTTCATATTTAATGACCTAGTTCCCTTATATTTTAACTCTTGCAAAGGCCAAATGAATTGTTTATCATTACAAATATTACAAATTGGAAATGTTAACCTGCAATGTACTCTGAAATTTGAACACAATTCTGATTTATATTGTTAAGTACACTGTCAATATAATTTTATTACTTAAAATAATTGTTAGTGCCAATTTACAGCAATGATATTATATATACCAATTAATAATAGCAGTAATTCATTAATTCAATTAACAGTTATTAAGATCTTATTTGATGTCAGATTCTATCCAAAATTCTTGGATTACATATCTGTTATTACTAATGGTTATAATCTGTAAATGTAATGGCTATTAAGTAGTGTCTTAATAGAAAAACAGAAGCCATTTTGAAGAAAAAGACTAATACTGTGAATTGGTAACATCCTTTGAAAAATCTCAATTGAAAGACTGGAAAAGTAAAAAGGGAAAGATATACTTAAAGAATAGGAACTGCTGGAGCTGCTATTACACTCATGACGGCAATACCCACTAGCCACTGTGATTGCCATTGCTGCTGCTACTTCTTCTTTTTTTTTTTTTATTAAATTTACTGGCGTGACTTGTAGTGCCATTTAAGTACAATACTTTTTGTTCTGAAAATGACTTCTCATAGACCGTTGCTCTTCATTCTATCACAAGTACTTCCTCTTGAAAGAATATAAGACATGGAATCTTGAGAAATGGTAGTTTGCAGTCTTCCTGCTCCAGTGTTAGGGAGAAATATATAGTCGAGCCTGTGTAGAACCGAGAGATATCTGACACCTTCCAACATGTTAGTAAGAGCACTGACTGCTCTTTCTTGGGGGTTTAATATGCCTTTAAACGAACTGCTAGAAATCTCAACCCATACTATAAATGTTTCTCCTGTGATTGAGTTTACACGAGAAGAAAATTAGACCTCCATAAAGTATAGCTGTTAAAAAATACACCAGTTAGATATGTTGTCCATTTATTTAGAATAATGAACACACAAAGAAGCAATAATCTTCTCTAAATCACCTAATCTCTCTTCAACTTTACTCTCCCTGCTTATATTTTAGATATAAAATTATTCAACTTAGTCTATGGCCATGCTACCCTGACACATGCCTGATCTCGTCTGATTTCAAAAGCTAAGCAGGGTTGTGCCTGGTTAGTACTTGGATGGGGGGGGGGGGGGGAAAACCAGGTGCTGTAGGCGTTAAAAAAAAAAAATTCAACTTATAAATGAGAGAATTTTATTGAGGAGAATTTAGCATTACGATAGCTGCTTATATGTATTGAATTCTCATTGTGTGGTAGGAATAGCAGCCAAGTACCTTAGGCATGCATTTCCTCCTGTAATTTTAGGAAAATCTTACAAGGTAGACACAATTGAGTTAATAAGCTGACTCAAACCTTATAACTATTAGCGAAGAGAGTCAGAGTTTAGACCTTTACCCTAACCAAGACACCAGTCATCAAATACCATATCTATTGCCTTTCTACCTGGTCAAAAACAGAGCCTAACACAGTTTTCTTAGTTCTTTTTCATTACACCTGGATCTTAACTACCCAATTCTTTCTTTCCACATAATAGTGTTCAACACTGCCATTGAATTATGTCTGATCTGAGTTATCATTTACTTTTACCCAGTTATATGCTTCTATTCAGTCTCCTTTATGCAGTCTGTTTATAAGGTATTCTCATCCCAAATATCATGTTTTTATTTTATAATTTATTTACCATAAATAATACTAGCCAATTTTTTAAAAAATGAAATTAAATTCTACATACATTTTTAGGAATGAGATCTGTGCATGTTAATTCTGATTTAAAACAAATTTCTGAATAAACAGACTTAAAGAGAGAAAAATAATGAAAAAAAATTATATGTTGAGCAGACTACCAAGTACCAGTTACCAATCCCAAGGGGAGACTCTAAACACTTCTACCCATTACAACTCAGTTTGGGAGTCACCAGGGAAAACACAATGCAGCCAATGCTTTGCTCATATAAAGAAGAGACAGAGAAAGATCAGCCTCAATAGTAGTGTCAGTCACCCTTGGCCAAGGGGGGTCTCTCCCTGCAGCCCACATAGGAAAATTTATCTATGCATACCCGTCTTGTGCTGCAATAGAAAGACCTTGTTCCCTCCCCAAAGGACAGATATAACAGTGGGGTTGGCCAAGTACCATATGATGCACATGCTTCAAGCAGAGGCAAAGAGTAATCATAAAGCCTGAAACAGGAAAAGACATCCTCACAAGGTGATACACCTGGCACAGGCTGTGTGGGCTCTTCATCTTTTTGTTAATTGAGTATTCCAAGCCCACAGCCTATTTTTATAAAACCAAGTGAGGGTCTAGACTACATGCATAAGACTGTCTTTCCCAACATTATAAAACCTTAATTATGGAAAATATAAATTATGTACTCTTTAGAATATATTATTATCATAAATCATTATATGTTGAAAAAGGAAACTAAAAATATTTGATTCCAGACTACATCATTTTCTGAATCTCCTTTTCTGAATGTTTTTATTTTTCTATCTTTGTGTTCTTTTTCCTTCAATGTCATATGAGGGAAAACAATTTTTCAAATTAATGACAGGTTTCTGAAGCTTTACATAGAGTTAGTTTAATTTTTCTTTTGATTCAAACAAATGAAAACTATCATAAAACTCAAAGTTTCTTAAGTAGCTAATGTTATTTTCTTTTTCTTATTTTTATTTTGTCTGTCATAGTAAGTGTCTTCTTGAGTCAACTTTAGAGGTTAGCAAGAAAAAAAGCTTTCATTTTCTGAAAAAATAAAATTAAAAGTGGCCATCTGTTCAACCTTCTGTTATCAGAGCTGTCCCTTAGTTGTGTGTCTGAAGCATATTTTGAAAACTACAGGGGAAAGAGATGACTAATAGAAAAATGTGTCTGTTAATGTAACCCTTAACAATTTAGAAATGTATAAAAAATAAGAATAATTAATGATAAAATTTTAAACAACTTTTACAATAGTTCACATTCCAAATCTTCAAATAAATATTGTTTAAAAAGAGGAGTCAGAGGTGGTTCCATAATGTAGTGATTAGCATGTCTGTTTTGCACGCAAAAGGTCTTGGGTTTGTGCTCCAGATGGAGCCATGAACCATACCCGGGGTGCACTAGGACCCAAGTGCATACAACGAGAGTGTGGGAGGGGACATCCGCCTTCAGAAATCCAGTTCTTAAGGAGAAACAGAAACATATATGGGTCAGAGGTAGAAGTGTGTGTGCGGGCTTGGGGGGAAATTAAAGAGGGTGAAAAAAGAGAGTAGTTAATTTAATATCAAGCATCATCATCTGTAAGATGCTTTCTTTGATCATTCACCGTCATAAAAATTAGAAATAACTTAGGATTTATAAATAACTTTTCAGTAACCCATGGCCTTCAGGAGTATGGCTGAGATTACAAAGGAAATGACTTATGGGTTGGGTTTGGAAGCCTTTTTTTTTTTTCAGTCTCCCCTTATATAAAAACTAAATATAATTAAAAATAACAAAAAGTGAATTTTGACCCTTCTAATATGTAAACACATATATTCTAGAATTTCAACAAAAAAATCTTAGAGTTGTTTTGATGTTAAATAAACAAAAGCAGTATAAAAAATACATTGTCTTCACAGCTGTAAATGAGAATATGATTAGAAAAACTGATTAGAAGGAAGTCAAGACAATATTTTTAAGGGGATTGTTTTGTATGGTAGTCTTATTTGTTTTAGAATGCACATAATAAGCATAATTCTGTTTAATATATTTTTGAAATATCAGCATGATTCATTTCCCTAAAGAGGAATAATCTCTTGAAAAGGGCTGTGGACATTTCTGACAATGTGTTGAATATTTTAATAGCAGGTCTAATGTATAAAAGATGTACTAGGAAAAAAAAAGAAGAAAGAAGACTAGCCCAATTTCTCTATCCATTGCTTAAGTTTTTATTTAACTAGTTTTCTGTTCTGGGATATTAGTTGTGTCTTGATCCAGAATTAAAGCAAAAGTGATGAGAAAATCACCTCTGCACAAGGTCACTAGGCCAATCATTTATCAGAAATGATTGGGAGGATTTAGAATAAGGTAAAATTAAAACTTTATCTCCTGCTACTGCTGAAAACAAATTTATGTAGCAGGTCACATTTCTGATACTGCCATTGAACATTATCCAGTCGGCACGTGCTGCATATATCCATTCATTGTTACCAGGTTCAATGATTCTTTGCAGTAAAACATAAGTTTAGAGTCTCATATTGTGCATTCATATTTCATTTATGGTGCAGTGACTATAATTAAATCTGAAAAACATAACTTGTGATTTTTAAAAAGACTTTTTATGACTTTTCAAATAAAATCCTGTTTGAAAATTCTAACTTTTATTCCTTGTTTTCTCTACCAAAGTGGCTACTTTCCATAAACAATTTATTTTCATTCTTCTTATTTCTTTTGAAACTTCAATGGGCATTTATATCTTTTATATTTATTTTAGTTTGCTATAAAGGCTTTACTTAGAAACTTTATATGTAAGACATTATATGATATGCTTATATACCCTGAGTAATTCCTAAAGTTTTGTTATTATCTACTCTCTATTCAAGTGGAAAATTGACTTTTCATTAGAACAGGTTACATGTTATGCTATTACTACCTTCAAAATAACCACATGATGGAAAGTTAATGGAAGACATAGTTCTATAACTCCCAATTTATTAACACATTTCATCCTCATAGTAATTCTATGATACAGGAACCATTAGCATCCTTAGTTTACATTAAAAGCACTGAGGCATGAGGAATTTAATAACTTTCATGGCCATGAACATACTAGGCCAGAGCAGGGAGTTTACATATGTTCTGCTCTGTCTCCAGAGCCAGTGATTAACAACTACAATCTTACTTCTGTAAAAACAAATATATAAAAAGCATTCACCAATGCCAAGTACTGCCTAGGCACTTAACTTATGTTATCTCATTTAACTTTCAGAATGCTTCTAAAAAATATTCTTAGTTGAATTTTCATATCCAAAAGGCTTTAGTGAGAACTGAAATAAACAAAGAAGGGATTTGTGCTAGTAAGTCCAGAGAAGTAGTTATAATCTACAAGGTTTGGCACTTAATAAACTGTCTTTTTTTAAGAGTAAAGAAGGAGTTAAGCAGCAGGTATTGGTGACATCATCTAATTTGTTTTCTCCCCCAAATAAACAAACAATAAAATAAAATAAAGAAGCATCATTAGTGAATCATGAAGAACTATTGTGGCACAAATGCTTTACATGTATGCAAACCAGTTAGATCATTATTACAACATTAAAGGTAAGATATGATAGAAATTTAAACCAAGATTTTCTGCAAAGAGACACAGAGAAGCAGACTGATTCAAGGAAAAGTAAAGTTAACATTTTTTAAGAAAAGATCAGATTTGGAAGTATGTAAAATGAGGAAGAACAAAGTGTGAAGGACTGTGATATACAAAACAAGATGAGTGGTGTTTCCACTTCTGAGAAGGAAAAAAAAAAATAGAAGTGTTACTGGTTTGAAGAAAAGATAAAAAAAAAAATTTCAAAGTGTTTGGTACACACTAGACATTGATAGAAATTAATTCCCTTTCATAACTTAACATATGTTTACTTCAATGCAGTGTCATTTGTCAAGAATAAAAGATCATATTTCTTCTTAAAGTCTTAAAAGAAAATTTAACTTATATAATAAGGAAAACCAATTTCATAGGTTGCCTCACAAAATATATCATAAAGGATTTATGCTACCTACATGTTTTACATTGGTCTTTGGAACTTTTTGTTTAATAAACAAAATGCCTTATGATAACAAAAACCATTTCCTGTTTATTCGGTCTTCCATTTCATGCTTTCTGTTGTATTATAGCCTACATACAAAGTATGACATATTTTATTCAAAGTCATTCTTGACATTTCTGGGATTTATTCTTCACAAAGCATTTCATCAAAATATACCTATTTTCATTTACAATTCCTTTTCAACTTTGAAATATATTTTTTATCTTAGAGCTTAGGTAATCTCCTTTTCATACATATTTGGTGTTGTTACAATCAGATGTAAATTCAGACATCTATTTGATTTGGCAGGCGTTGTTTCATAAATTAGTAGTCATCTAATTGATAAGTTATGTCCACAATGCTCACATTATTTTTGTGATTCCCTGAAGTATTTCGGTAGATGTCAATATTTTATAATTAAGCTCCTATTTTTCTAGAAGAAATACAAAGAAAAAAGAAAAAGTGAGAGCAACAGTGAGAAAGAGATAATTTATTGCATTATCAGGTAAACATTCTTGAGTGTATTTCAAAACAGAGTTTAAATATATATATAAAACTTAGAAAAAAAATTTTTTTCTGGAAGAAAATTATTGATAATCCTTGTCAAAGTAAGAACACTAAATCTTCAATAATATATTTCTCAAAAAGTAAACTTTAGTAATTTAATATATTTTTGATTAAGATTCACTAGTAGTATTCCTATTGCATTAGCGAAACAATTTTAACCACTCTGTAATGATACTGTGACAAGGCTATGAGGGCAAATCCATTCCATTATCTTTAAATCTATTTATCTATTTTGACAAATCATTTTTATTATTTATTAATGAGATAGAACTCACTATTTACACTTTTAAAATGATTATAACATTTAAAATAATAAATAAATATAGTATATTTTTTCTTGTTTAGAAATAAATTCACTTATTTTCTCCTGAACACAGCTAGGACTAATAGGTCAAGGCTAAATGAAAATTTAGCCTGCCTATAAGTAAATTAAAATATTATAAACTAAGCTAACTTTTATTTGTTTTGGTTTTATATTGTGAAATATTTTGAGATAATGATGAGCTTAGTAGTTGTTTTTTACATCCAAAAGTCACAGCAATCTGAAAGCTCTGAATCTCCACTGCAGAAACAGAGCAAAAGTCAAGCACAGACATTGGCAGGAAATTCTCAAATGCAAGACACTTTGCAAGACATTTAATGATGAATTCAGAATCTTGTATTTCCAAAATTTTCATTAATCATTTTAGTCTTACAAATACCTGAGATACAAGAAATTCAATGAATGGAAACTCTATAGTTTACTGTGTGAATTTATATTATCTTTAGAGAGATATTATGAATGTAGTTAGTACATAAGTCAAAAGTTAATCAAATAAAGACATGTAGAAAATGCTAAGTGGTTTAAAAAAAAAGTTGATTCATACAAAGAGTATCTAAGTTAATACTGTGTAGACACCTTCACTCACCCACTCCTAAGCAAGAGCTGAACATGACTTTAGTATGGACTTTAACTGGTGAATTTAATCTACACTTTTTTGCATTATGAATATATTAAGAAATTATTTTGTAAATTAGCAGTATGACTCAAAAAGTGCTAATGCAAAACAAAAGTACTTTTAAATATAACTTAATTTTCATTACAATCTTTTAGTTCCCCTTACTGGTGAAAAATATAGCTCCCACAGACAGCCACATCTAAGAAATGGATAAATGAAAAGTGTACTAAAATGGAGATTAAACAGAAATTCTATTTATGGCAATGCAAAGATTTTCCTTAGGGTCTATAACATTTAACAAAGTGCTTCGAAGATTTCAGCATCAAAAATGAGATTAACGGCAAACAAACAAAAACACAAAGCCGTGTTTATTTAAGAAATGTTAATACATTTTTTAAAGAAAGAATATGATGAAAGAAGAAATAGCAAGAAAAATAGATTATTGCCATAGCTAAGGAGTCATTTAAAATTATAATCAATAGAATACTGATTTACTGAAATGTTCTTATAGTTAAGCAATATTAGAAGGTATTTATTTTATGACAATTGTTTAGGCAACAACATGCAAGATGGAATCTAGAAATGAGTATCAAATGTTGATGATATCTCAGAGCATCTAGAACTCTAATATTCTTGGTGATGGCGGAAATACTTTAGAAAACATTTTGTCAGTTTTTTATACAGTTAAAATAATATTTGCTCTAAAAATCCAACACTAGGAGTTTTTAGAGGAACATAGCAGAGTGAGAGACATTCCCAGATCTCTCCCTTTGAAACAACAATAAGCTAAACATCTAAAACTCAACAA
>KE766593.1:607-19115 GCA_000465285.1 Eidolon helvum
CTGAAAGCTGTTTACTTACTCAATTTCCATCATCACCAAGGAATGTGACTAAAAGATGAGATAGGGATAGGGAACTGTCAAAATGTCACTTAGTGTGATTAAATAAGAAAGTGCATTTAACCTTAAGCCATAAACTTCAGAGAAGGCAAAAAATAATAAACGAGATATGGATGAGGACGGTAGAACACAAAACACTATGCTGCCCTAACACAATATAAAACGAGTAGACAAAATCATATATTTTCACTCCTCCCGTCCACACACCCACACAAGGATTGGGTTTGCAAGTAGTTTTAATGAAAATCTAAGGTAATGACCTAAGGAAATGCCCATGTATACCTAGTAAGATTTCATCAAAGACCAAATTGAGTTCATTGGGTTACCATATTTCAGAGTGCTGTGCTGAATGAGAGAAGACAAACCTTGTCAGAGATGGATACAAATTCATTCTGGGCTGAGATACTGAATATTCAGTGAGATTCCTTAAAAGAAACTAAACTTAGGTTCCCAGCCAGATTTCACATAGCACAAAACAAATTCTATTCTTTCTTCAAGTTAAGCTACATAAAAGTATATAGAAAATAGCCCTTAAATTTCACCTTAAAAAGAAAGCCTGGATCTGATAAAATGGCAAGGGATTAAGTGAGAATCAAAGCTCTAGACAGATTTTTCACTTCAAAAAAAGGAAGAAAGATAAGAAGGAATAAATAAAGAAAATTAATAAACCTGTAAAGGAGAGGACCAAAACTCTTCAAAATAACAGAAGAATGTGGCCGCAAATATTTTGTAGCACAGAATTATGAAGTGAAGATTTAATTTCATAAAATAAGTGATCATGAATGAGATTTTTTAAATTTAGAATAAATTTTCTGAACTAATTTTCTGGCATTTTCTGAGTTAAAGATATCAATTATGAAAGAAAATATTACATAAAATTTTAAAATGATATGGAATAAAAGAGATGTGAATGAAAACTGAATTACAGTCAATACAGAGGAAAAAAACAAGTTGGTCTTTTTACAGAGAAAATGATAAAATGAGGTGGAGAAAAGTAAATATAATTTGTGTCCCTAAATGAGACTCATAACATATAGCAAAGAAAAAATATAGTGAATATATTACAATAGAGTAATTTTTCTACTTATAAATTCTTCAATTTCATTTCTATTTCTTTAAAGTGAAATTTAATATTGCATGTTCAGTTAGTATATATAAGATAAAACTATTATGGTTATATAAAATATCTATCTCTTGCTGTACATATCCATATAGAGATGGCTGGAAGGATATTCACTAAATACTTTTATTAATTTGGCAGTTTCAGTGGTTTAATGTCTTACAAAAAGTCATATCAAAAATGGCAACTTCAGCATTTTAAATGATCTTGACTTGGACAGCACATTTGCTTTTGCTTTCATTTTGTAAACTGTACAGATACTGAACAATAAATTTGGTCAGAACATATGTAGAAGCAGCTGAGGAATGTACTGTGTTTTCAAGTAGTTCTTCCCTGCATTCCCAAAAAGAAGTTTCTAAGTTAGATAGAAACTGAAGTTAATATTACCATTTGTGCCCATAAATTTTGCACAAGGCAAGGGTTCTTTAATGCTTTTTATGTTACAAAAGTGGCTGGTTCAGCCTATCAAATGGACAGTCATAAACTTTTTATTACAGCTTTTCCTTTCTTTTTCCTTTCCCCCCCCCCCCCTTTTATTTGTTTAAGAATTATAAAATGAGGAATTAGTTTCAGAGTATTTCAGAAGTTTTGAGAAATAAATAGCAGATGTGCATCCCAGAAAAAATAGTAATCTGAAGGATTTAGGGATTTGAGAAGCAAACTAGCGGATAAAGAGCCATCAGTTGACTCAGAAACTGGGAAGGGCATCCATCATATCACTGTTCCATGCTATGGACCAAGGTGCTGGAGACATACAAACTATCTCAGTAGTTTGCTTCCCAAGGGAGATGTGCATTTTTTCCCCTAGAAATTTATGATGGAAATCCTGGTAAATCCCATTAGTATTCAGTAATTTTCATGATGGTGTTAGACCTTAGCAGATGGCTTCCAAGTGAAGTATATCTTCCCCACTATAAACAAAGAGAATTCAAAGGTTCTTGAATGGGGTGGGAAAATAAAGTACTCAAAATTATTTTTCTATTCCTGTGATTCTTCAAAATGAAGATCGAAATCTTCCCCACCTCTGAGCTTGAGAGTGAGAGATGATATATGTCTTTGAGAAAGAAAGGGTCCCATTGATATTTGGATTCTTTTCAGCTATTGCTCAAAAAAATCAAGAGTATGAATTTGGAATGAATAGTTATGACTTCAATAAAATTAAATCTAGTGTATGAGAAAAAGTTTTTAATTTTTGTTCTTAGATGCTAAATTAAAGTGGTTTATCTTGAGTAGAGGGGATAATCTAGAACAGCAACTATATGTGTTCAAATGGAAAGAAACCCCTCAATTTAGCAAGCATAAAACAGAAGTAAGAATAGAAGAATCAGATACATCCACACTCAATGATCATGGAGGAGAGAGTATATCAAGTAATTAGGCCCCCTTGGGCTATTTTATTTTTCAAAAACAGAAAAGTTTATATATTTGATATTCACATACCTACTCATTATTATTCTTTAAATTGTAGAAGGAAAAGGTCACATTTTGACAGAGTAACAGGAAAAGTAAATCCAGACAATGTACTAAATACATTGTATGTCTTAACTCCCTTTAAGAAAACCATAGTTTGATCTGATTAATATCCATATTTTAACATAAGTGAACTGAATCACCAAGAAGTTAAATTGCTTGTCTAAAGTCACATAATGAACAAGTGGCAGGGATGAGATTCTAATCTGTACTTCAAAAACCAAGTCTGAGTTCTTACCTTCAGCATTTATCATCATCATCATCATTATCACCACCACCATCATCAACATCATCATCATCTACTGCATTTGTTTTTTTCACTTCTTTTCCTTTTTAGTTTTATCTTTATATTCACAAAGAGAAGAGGATGTGTGAAAAAAACATTGCATGGAACAGCCTATTTACTCTTCCTATGCTAATGGTATGCTTTCAACACTCCTTAGGCCTGAATGTGTGCCACAGATAATTAAGCAGGTGATAGATGAACTCTTGGTTTTCCTGAGATGTAAAATAAACTACACAGAGTCTGAAAATATCAACATGAAATATGAATGATACGTCCTTGCAGACTAGTTTGCATTTCTATCAGCCTCAAATTGTTCTCATTGTTGAGCCATAAACCTGTCAAAATATTGTTTAACTGTCATAAAGGGTATTTTTTTGCCAATTGAGCTAAATATAAAAATTCAGTATTACTGTTTAATCCTACTTTGTTCATGAAATTATAAAATGTAGTAATTAATATATTTCAGTGATAAATTAACAAAAGTATGGCAATATGCATATACATATATACACATTTCAGTACATGCCAATATACTCTAAATCATATTTTAGTATTATTTAGAGCTTACTCAATAATTGTTAAATGGATTCATACATATTCAATGCATGCCTTTATTTTAAGGTCTAACTTATTATTTTTGGCAATACAGACCTCTTTGCTGAATGGAGAAAAAGCTTTCAAAATAAGTTGCATGGAAAGAATGAAACTGTACACATTTATTTAGGAAAATGCAGCATATATTATCTTAATTTACTCTACTCATAATTTTTTTCACTTTTTCCACTTGAAATAGAAAAGAATAGGGGAAAACTAAAAATACTATACATATTTTATTAATAAATGTCTATTTGACAAAATTATAAAGCATTCATAGAAAAGAGACATAAATTTTTAAGTTACTCATATCATATGCTTTTGGAAGGAATGTTGCATGGGACTTTAGCTGTAGAAGATGTATTTCCTTCACACACACACACACACCCACACACACACACACAAAACAGTTAAATGAATAAATGATAAAACACTGAATAATAGCCACATAGGTGTCTCATTATTTTTGATATTTCTCTGTACTTTTTCAGATATCATTTAAAAAACAAATAAGTTAGAAAGATAAAGCAAAAACTCAAAATAAAATAAGAAAGTGCTAGTATTTTTATAAAATATATTTAAATCTAGAAATGATAAGTTTATCATAAAGATAATTTCAAACCAGCAATGAAGAAAATCCTCAAAAACAAAAATTATTCATTGGAAGTCTGGTGCTACATATTAAGCAGGGAATTTTGAATCCTTATTGGGCATTAGGAGCATTTTTATACAATCATATCAAAGTATTTGTAAAAATGTCATCAGAATATGAATATTTATACTAGAAAATAAAAAAAAATGAAACATGATTTTTGAAATGGAAAAAAGTCATGAATTATTTTATTAACATTCCCAGGATAACAGGAATAGAATTGAATAAAAAGTTACTTATGAGAAAATCATAACTGGTAATTACCAGGGGAGGAGAAATGAAAAATAAAATTCATGACATTAAATTTTCTGTAAGGCCTTCCCATATCACATTCCTGTTACTAATTTAAAATGTCTCTGTAATCTACCCCATGATTAAAGAATCTTTGTATGTGTGAATCTGATCGTTGGATGAGATACTGGATCAGTGCTGCCAAGTTTAGCAGAGATGAAGCCAATAGTATAACTTCAGAAATCAAAAATATAAAGTCAGTCAGGGGGAGCACTTGGGAGAGAGTACTACACAAAGCAAGAACAGGAAGCACAAAAGACTTAAGAGAAGAAAATGATAACAAAATAGCAAGTACTCTGGTGTAGCTGAATCATAATGAAAAGTGGAATGGGGAAGAATTGTATAAGAAGAGATGGATGAGTTATCCAGGCACCAATTATGCTCATCCCAATATTTAGGAGATAGATATTTTTTCAGTTTGGAATGTGGGCATTGTTAAAAGACATTAAGCCAAAAAACTGACGTATTCTGAAGTGTGCTTTCAAAGGTTTATTTTAGCTGCAAGAGTGAATGGAGAAAGAAAGAAAGGTGAAAGAGTATAAGACTTTTGCAAGTAATCTAGATGAAAAAATGATGGTGTCTTGGACCAAGATTGAGTTAACAGAAAGGCAAAAAAAAAGTAGACAGGTTGAAAATATATTTAGGAGCTACAATTTATTCATTTGTTCATCCATTAATTCTACAAATATTTATTGATCATCTACCAGATGTCAGACACTTTTCTATATCAAGAATAAAATATATAAGGATCTCTTTTATTCTAGCAAGAGAAAAGAGACTAATGAGCAAACAGAAGTAAAGTGACATATTTACTGAGAAAAATATACAGGACCTTAGAAAGTGATAAACACCTTGTGAGTGGGAGTAAAAGTAAAACCAAGTAACAGGGGTGGTGAGTCTCCAGGTGCAGAAAGGAAAGGAGCAGTCTAGAGAAAGAAAGAGAGTTGTCAGGATAGGACTTCTTTTATAAACGATTTTTGAGAATAAGATTATAGCAGGTAAAGAAATTAGCCATGTAACTATTGGGGGTTGGAAGGGAGCTCAAATTAGGCAGAGGTACTAAGAAGGACAGAGGCCAACTGACTAAACCTAGACTTTTAACAACAACCAAAGTTGGAAGTCGAAATGCCTGAACCAGAGAGGATGAGGAAGATAATAATAGGAGATGAAGTCAGAATGCACAGAGGGTGGGGATTAAAGCCACAGGTCCCTTCAGGCCATTGTCAAAGAATAGGAAAATGAGGAGTCATTAAAAATTTTGAGTAGACAGTGAAAGTGCTAAACATGCTAAAGAATATCTCTGCTGCAGTGTCAAGTTTACGTTCTAGTGGAACAAAGTGGAAAACTAGACAACTGATATAGTGGGTATTCAATTAATCTAGAAGAGAAGCGTGGTGGTTTCTCCCAAGGTAGAGGCCATAGTTGTAATAATAAGTGGTCAGATAAACAGAATATTTGAAGATAGAGACAGTAGTATTTCCTGGTGGATTGGATAAGAGAAGGAGAGAGAGAGATGTTAAGATAGTGCTATTTATTATTTTTCTTTATTATTGTTTTTTTGTCTGTCATTATTTAGATTGGGAAATTCTGGAGGGATTGAGATTTTCTTTTGGGGGTGAAAAAGAGCAGTTCAGCATTGAGTATGCCAAATTGGAGCTATCTAAGTAAAGAGGTCCCGTAAGCTCTTAGATATGTAAGTTGGAAATTTAGAACGGTTTGCATGGAAGATATAATTTATGGAGACATTTTACATAGATAAGAGTTAGAGCTACAGGACTTAAAGAGAAAAGAAATTGTGCAGATGGTACCCGTTTGAGGTTCTTGATTATGAATTTAAAGTGATAACACTTAACATAGGTAATAGAAAGTTGGATTTGGACAGGGTGGTGGTACTGATGAGAAAATATAAGTAAATGATAGCTCAGTAAAACATATGCACAAGACACTCGTTTCTAACTATGTTTTATACACTCTTGCCATGCTCCCATTTCCTCATTTTTGCTCAGTGGTACCACCACACTGTTCAAATCCTACTTATCTTCTCACTTGAATTAAAGCTGAAATAAGATTCCTTTTCAGGTCTGGATTTTTAAATTTTCTTTTTTTATAAAAAGATTTTTTGGTACCTTTTTATTTCTAATATAGTATGATAATGTAAAGTTACTTAAAAAGAAAAAAGTGTATCTCTTCTTTTTTTAGGTAACCATGTTCTCAGGCAAAGATACAAACAATATTTGCATGGTTCATTTCATATATAAATTTTAGGAGATCCTAAAAATTTGCAAAATGGGGACTTGCACAGCATTTAAAAAATCTGAATTCTTTTATTCATTACACACACACACTTTCCTCTCTTCTGAATTCCCAATAACATTACTGTTGTCATCTTATTCAGAAGACATTTATATTAAAAGTTATGCATCCAATGGACTTACCTCATGTATTAAACAATAAGTCATTAAAATCAAGTCTATGCCTTTCACGTATTTGAACCATATCTTTTATACACTATTACTAGTGTTCAATTCTCACTTAAAAATTTTTTTCAAAGGAATTAAGAAACAAATTCTGACACTAACATGTGATTCCATCATAGGAAATCATGATGGCTCCAGCAGGCCCTGGAACAAGAATTACTCCCACTTATATTATTAATTCATTGTTCTATTTTGCCAGTGGTTTGCATAGCAAACTACTTGTCCTTGTATACCTCAGCTGCAAATTTTTTAACTTATTAGTGATATAGTCAATGTTCTTTTTTTTTTTTAATATGCTGAACAAATAGATTGTAAATTGAAATCTTTTAGAAAATAAACTATTTTTAGGTTAACATGTGCGACATGTGGAAAGTCAAAACATGATATTGATTGGGATTGGGCACGATGAATCTTATCGATTGGTGGCAGTATTCTAGATCTTGATCTGGATAGTAGTTACAGAAACTTATATATAGTTGATGAAGTAAACATAAGATTTGTGTACTTTATTAATTCTTAGACTAATTAAAAATAAAATAATATGTAAGCATAAACTAAACAACAACAATAGAAACTGTGATTTAGTTATCTTTGAAAACATTCTCATCAGTAAACTGGGAGGTATAATAAACATAACTTTCAATGGCATAAATGGCATAGTTTTTTTTTTTTTTTTTGGTCAGACCTATTTGAGATCTGGTTCTCCCATGTGCTTCTGCTGTGGATTTGAGAAATATAATTAATCTCTGAGATATGTTTTACCATCCTTAATGTATGAATAATGAAGTTTTCTATCTCATAGGGTTAATGTGATGCTTAAATAGATGACATAGAGCATTTACCAGTCTATTTGACACATGGAAAGAATGCATTGAAGTCTAGTTGTCATCTTTGCCTTTGGATTTAAGATAGGAACATTAGTGTTGGCTGAAAACTGTCATCTCTTTAAACATCTAAATAATTATATATTTTGATATTTTATATATTATAAATTTGAGGTATATTGACTAGTGGAGTAAATTCTCATAAAAACAAAATAGATACATGAGCATAGACTAATAATCAAATATAATTAATGTAACAAGAAAAACCTAAAAACAATCTTCTTGGAGTCAATTTCATAAAAATGAAAAGCTGCCAAGACCCATATAATATTACTTTACATTTACCAAATTTCCACTCGTTTCAATGTTTTTCATGTCACTCATAATGATGAAGTTTGAGTTCTGGTTTGTTAAGATGGAGCACAGAACATAATCTCTATGATCAAGAGACTCTAAAAGTAAAAAGAATCATTGTGGCCTTAATACTTCATTATTTTCCATGAAAATACTTAGGAAGTTTGGTTATTTAATGTATGAAAAGATACTGTCATAAAATTTAGAGAACACTTAGGAAAAATGTATTAAATCCTTTCACATTTAAGATGCAAAACAAGATAAAGAAGCATAGTTTTCCAAGCAAAATAATATCTCTATATTTGTTTAATGTTAATCTCCAGGTAAAGGAAGTGATATAGTATGAACTATAATCATTTGAAAAATTTCTAAGGTAATTGTTAAAAATAAGAAAAAAAGTTTACAGTTTCAGCGTGCTGAAAATATTTTGAATCATAGCATTCTTTATATAGTTTGAAAAACAAACTCAAAATATTTTTGTTATTTTTGATAGTTTCCAATATAACATGAATAGAAGCTTAAACTGAATAATATGGAACTGATTCTCTGGCTTCCTTTTGTAATAGATCTTAGAGTTTAATGTGAATATGAATCACACAGTATTCAAAATACTTCTCTCTTTATAACAAGAACAATATTACGTTTTGTTTTTCATACACAGAAACCAAAAAAAATGTGTTATTCAGGAGAATCAAAGCAAAAGTATAAGATAGACAAAATCAGTCTTTAGCAACCAATGGACAAGTATACAGTCTTTTCTCCTGTGCTAGGAGGCTGCTTTTTTCACAGATCTGTTACACATTTTCTTCTCACTGTGCACCACTAAAACATACTCTTCAAAAAAATGATGTGATAAATTGAAGAAAATCAGTCTATCTATTGCTTAGAGTGAAACACCTTGTTTTCTCTTAAAGAAATTTGATATGTAACGGGAAAGATCAACTTGCTAATTTCTGAGAATCTGAAAGTGTCTTAGGGGTCTTCTCTGCTTTGTTGTTTATTTTATGATTGATAGTTTTCCTCACATTCTCAGAGTCATAATAATTAGAGAAAAGTATCTATCCTTATGACTATGCTTATGTTTTACATATAAATATATACACAACTTTGGCACATTTACATGTAAAGATGTAAACTTTAAATAATTGGCATTATTGTGCATTTATTAACAGATGATAGCTGTATCAGTCGAGATATGATATATTTTCCTACAACAAAAAAATGTCCTTAAAATCTTCATTCACAGGATGAAGTTTTATTTTTTTGCTCAAGAGCATGTCAATTATAGATTGGCTATAGATCTGTTCTATGCCATCTGCATTCCAGGATACAAATGACAAAGCAGTCTCTCACTGGATATCTTAGAAGAGGGAGAATCACACCCTGCTTCGCACATGACTAATGGAAGTCATATGGGTATCCCAAGTTCAACATGATGGACATAAACAATTAGCCATGAGAGAAAGGAAATAAGAATATTTGAAAATAATATTATATTCACCACAGTGCTTTAGCAATTATTTTACTTTATACCACTTGGTTTACAGATGAGGAAATTAGCCAAGAACACAAAAGACTTGTCCAATAATACAGCTATTTAATGATAATGTCTGTCTTAACATGTAATCATAGTTGTTTTCTCAAAATTAGTAAATATAAATGTTATTGAAAATCTCCATCATGTTTTTGTGGCAGAGGGAGAAAGGGAAAATTGGGATAAAGTAGATAGCACAAAATGTATCTTAGGATACTATTATTAAATAAATTACTGAGAGCAATATATCCACTTTGAATTTAGCTATGTATTGAGTGAATTGCCTCTACTTATTTTCATCTCTAAAATTCTTTTGGGAAGAATAAGTTTAATGAGAATTAAATATTTTGTGGGAAACCTTATGTTCATATGCTAAGCAGTGCTATAAACTCTAGAAATCTTTTACCCTGCTAGCTGTCTAAATTCTAAACTCTATACCTCCTTCAAAGGTAGGGGTATTTTTTGAACTTCTGTATTTTTCAAAACCATAATGAATTACCACAATTATTCATATTATTTTTTGACTCTTTAATGTATACCTTCCATGGGTTCAAAAAAAGTAGATTTCACATACCTACAAAAAAAAAGACCATGGTTCCATTCAGCCCTAAGCATAAAATTGGCAAATAATAAACACTCTATAAACACCTATTTAGTTGTTAAAATTGTAGACTATGCATTTAAAAAAAAATCATTTCATATCTGTAATTAGCTGTAAACACTTATTAGTCCTGTAGAAGGAAAAATAAAAATCATCACTCTCAAAACTGCTCAATGTTTTTAATGACTTTTGAAGTTTTTACAAAAATCAAATTCAAAGAAAAAAAAAAGATTGAAATTTTTTTTTTATGGTTTCACTGATGGGGCCTATCGGAGTTCGGGTTGCCCCAAAGATAGTGGGAAGGGAAAGAAATAACGACTATGCAAAACTGTAGTTAACATTTTTCCTTGATTCTTCCTCAAATGACAGTAGTGAAGAATCACAGGTCATTGAGATTTAACAGTTTTATTAAAAATATATTTTAGAAAGACAATGCCCCAAGGAGGCGCATGGAGAAAGACAAACTATGCCCCAAGGAGGTACATGGTCCCAGCACTATAACCAACACAAAGAGGCCCTAATGACTACCAAAAGGTAAAAACCACAAAAGGCCACCAAAAAGGGAGGAGAGCCCCGAAGGGCAAAAAGGGGGGGATTCTCTACTTGTAGGGTGTTCACTGAGCAGTTTCTAGGCTGGGCCCCTGTTTCTTTGTTCCCACTGTCGTTCGTGTCTGACTAGCTACCTGACAATGGAAGTATAATGGGTTGATAAAGGCTCATTGAAATAGGTTCAGAAATATGAATTGGACTTGGTTCTGCATAATTTAACTGAATGAATCTGGTGAGCTCTTTAGTACAGTTGTTTTAGTTTCCTCATTAATATAATAGAGAAACGAAACTGCATTATTTCTGCAGTTATTTTTACCTCACAAATGTATAATTTATGCCTAAATGGCTGAGTAGAATCTTATCTTTTGAGGGGAAAAAAAAGATATATGTAGTTTAAAGCATAAAACCACACAATTCTTGTTCTCCTGAACCATATAGCAGTGGACATTTTAAAAAAAATTCAAATTGCAAAGTAAAAATATCAACACATTTTATTTTTGACATGCAACCAATACCACTGTAATTGTGTTTTGCAATGAAAACTTAATGTGAAATGAGAAATATGTTATAATAGAAAATGATGAACAGTTTTCATGAGTGCTTATCTTAATTTTATTCTATTTGATAATATTATGTTATAAGCTACCTATTATAAACACATAGTGAAATATCCAATGATAAGGTATAGTCTCTATATATTTTGACAAATATATATTTAAACAAAGTATTTACAGGCTAGAATTGTAGGAAAACGAAATCCATTAAATTCCTGTCGATAAATACTTTATTATGAACATGTTACACAATAAGCACTTTCTCACATTTTACCTTATTTCATCAGCCCTGTTATTCAGCATACACTACAAACAACTCTACTGTGCTCTCTTCTATCGTTCCTGAAAAACACTTTTTTTGAACTTCAGCTATTCCTGCCAATATCAATTCAATAATAGGCTTGTGGGCAAGATGATACTCAGTTCATAATGAACAACTCAAGTTCCAAAAGCACTTAATGTCCAATGATCAGATTTTTATTTTCTGCCAGATTCCAGAGTCATTCTAGGTGCTGCTTTTCAATACAATAACAATTATCTATAGAAGAGGGTGTAAGTTTACCTCTTAGCCCTAGGGTTTGCCCCTGGGATTCACTGATGGTGTTCTGTAGAGCTGTTTTCTTTTGTAGTTACTCTCTTCAGTTGTTAACAATCTGCCCAGCTCAGGTCTTTGCCCAGAGAATGAATGGCCCCAGAGCCATTATCAAACAGTTGAATGCTGGCTGAGGTATGAGTTCTGATTCCTAAAGCATTAACTTGCAGTAACTCCTCTGAAATAATTATGTCCCAAAATTAAGCCAGTACTCTTTGGTAACACCAGCCCTAAATCTTTGCATATTTTCTTCTTCTTGCCTGAGTATTTCTTCCTCCTCCAACAATCTATTTTACTGTGACTTCTGAAATTACCTTTCTACACCTAATAAAATGCCCCATCCACAGTCTCTGTGAATGTTCTTCTCCTACAGATTACAACTAAATATGCCCTTACCCCAAGGGCACCAGTTACTCTGAAGCTGTAAATAATGATTGTTTGATTTATCATAGTCCCTGTGAATTAAATACTAAACAAAAATATATATATACCTATATACATATCGATATATAGATATATAAATATATAGATAGATATACAAGTGATATAGATACGTATGTATTCTTGTATGGCATATCAGTTTACCACTGAAAAGCATGGAAAATTACTTCTTGATTATCTTTCTTAAATATAAAAGCTGTCCTTCTTGCTAGCTAATGTATATATATCTGTACCCCATTTTCATACATCTCAAATACCTTCAATATCTCTCTTGCAACTGTATCTCCTCACTTATTTTTAAATTTAAACATTTGGAAATCCTTAAAGCTCATTACAAGCTATCTGCTCTATTGAAATTATAACCATTCCCTAGGAAATCTTACACACACACACACAGGGACACACACACACACCCCTCAATTCTGCAAGTGAATCAGAAATGTATTTTTGAATCACTTCTCTGTTCACCAAGCCCTCATGTTCAGCTACCTGACTGGGATATTTTCTTGAATGTCTTAGAGCTGTATCAGTCAAACTCAACATGTTCAACTGGGAGCTGATGATCTGGCTCACATAAAGCAGTCTGCTATCTGTCCCACTGAGTAGAATGTGTTTCCATGTAATTTCACATGCCAGAACTATAACATCATTCTTGCCATCATGTATTCACTTCTCTCCTTCATTCTGATCACCAACTCATGTCCATTTCACTTGCGAAATATGTCTCACTTTCAAACTTCTCCACCTGCCCACTTTAGTCTAAGTTTTCATTACATCTCTTGCCTACATCCTGTCATAAGATCATTAGCCAAATGACATCTGAAATAGTTCTTGGCTAACATGTTCTTCATATTGTGATTAGGATTATCATCCTGAAGTATAAACTATTCAGACTGATCCGCATAAATCCTGTTAATGTATTTCTATTGAGTTTAGGATAAATAGGGAACTCTAAATTTGGCCAGAAAAGTACATTATCTGGTATCCTGCCTAATCTGGTATCCTCATAAACAGCATTACCCTCACATTCTTGCTAAAAGAACCTCCTCCATCTCTTATTCACATAATATCTCTACCCACCCAGGGCTTTTGACACTCCCTTCTCTCCCATTTTGCCAAATAATGTATACTAATTTTTACATCTCAATTTAAATTTTACTTTTTTCAAAGACACATTTTCTGACTGCATTGCGTATTTCTATTGTGCGCTCCTTTGTAACACTTGTTTCTATTTAAGTGTTAATTTTCTTCAATTGATTATCTGATCTGTAACTGTCTTCATGACTTTACCATAAGCACAATAAAGGCAAGGGATTGTGTCAGCTATTTCTTTATCATAACTTCCTCATCCCCAGCTCAGTGCCTCACACATCACTGATACTTGATAAACACTTTTTTCAATTAATGACTGACTGGAAACATCAGTGAATAAATGAATCATTGGACAGAAATTACTTTTTAAGGTTATCAATGTTTTCTTGGCATCCTTTCATATTCTTAAAAAAAAAGTACAACTCTACCAGTCTATCACTTTCTCTGGCCATGTGGTACACTTGGAGATGGATTTCCTCCATGTACCTAAGTAGAGGGAAACTATTGAAGAAGTGCATAACTTGATGGTAGACCTATAAATATCAGACTGTTCTTTTTAGTCTATTCCTTTGCAACCTGGTATTAGAGGCAATCAGTTGTAGAAGCTTTTCTGAACTTATTGTCATCTTTCTATTCTGATTTAAATTCTTTTTAAATATCTATTGAAATGAACATGATCCTTGTGTTATATATTCAACACATAGTGAGTCTGTGGGTATTTTGTTATTGCCATTCTTTTAGGCTCTGAGCAAAGATTGGTTTTAAAAAATAGACCACTGATTTTATGAAGGTATAGCCTTATGGGAGAGGAAAAAAATAACTTGTAAGAGAAATGGTGAAAAGTGCTATTAACATTAATAAAGAATTAATTAATGTAAGAAAAAAGTTATTAGAAAGGATGTGGTTTAAAAGATTATCCAGAATGTCTTTTCTAATAAGAAGACACTCAAGCCCTCATGAAGAGCTATAATAAGCGATATGGATTCCTATGGAAAACTTGTTATAAGGAAGTACAATAACCACGGGTAGAGTGAATGGTAACAGTTAAAGTAAGAACGGTAGCCAAAACAAGATTATTTAGAAATGGGTAAGCCATGAGATCTTTCCATTTTTCTTCTAAAAAAAATGGGAATACATTGGAGAATTATGAAAAAATCAGATATGTATAATTTGTATTTTAAAAAGTTAATTTGGACTCTTTTATGGAATAGAAATTAGGGATTAAATGGAGAATTGGGAAAATCAATCTGGGAGCTATCATAAGAGCTATCATTTATTGGCTTTGGTAGGGTAGTAGTTTTGAGTTAATGAGGAGGGGGTAAAAATAAGGGGAATGAGAAGGGATTAAATATAGGGTACATTTTGAGGATAGAGTCAACAGGATTTGCTGATGCAATGGATTAGCGATGTAAAAAAAAGATAGTATAAAAACAACTTCACATATTAAGAAAATCCATATATGCTTTTGGATTATTTTTCCTTTATATAATGTTTTTATTACATTATACTTGAATTTTTTCTAAGTGATCAAAACTTACATTTATTAATTTAATTGATTGTTTTGATTTTGTCTTAACTCTACTTTTGTTTCTTTTCACCAAAATATTATTTTGATGTTGATACTATTGTTAATCTTTTCCAAATTTCTGGTTATTTTAAATAAAATATCTTATTCCTCTTGATTAGCCATAAGTCAAAATATTAGTAATGTACAGAACAGCTTAGGTTGAATACAGCATCATTAAGCAAAATCTGCAATCAAAACTATTTATTGGCTAGTTTCATCAGTTCAAGTAGAAGGTGATCCAGAATATTACCTAAATGTTATCCCAGTTCTCTGTAAATAATAAGTTCCTCTGTAAATAATAATAAGAAACCAGGCTTCTGGAAATGATTGGGTAGTTAGAGATGAACTAATGTTCAATTCCTTGATTTATCATATTTCAGACTAATTAAATCTCTATTGTGAACTAGTCTCTCCATAATGATACTGCCTGCCATTTCGGTACATACATTTCTGCCTTTGCCTCAGAGGAAAAACTGTCCTTAATTTGCTGTGAGTTTTTTTCTAATGTACTCCTAGAATGTTGATGCACTGGGTTGTAGTAGCATGTGCTCAAAATTAAGTATATTTTAGTTCTGAGTCAGAATATATCATGTAGCAGAGTTATGAGAAGGATAATATGGAAAACTTGAACCAAAACACATTAAATATGGTCATAAAAAGATATAGTCAATTATGGCTTTGCAAAAGCCATTGTAAAACTGAAAAGATTGTTGGTATAAAAGCTAATCTGTTTCTATTACTGACTTAGGTGTATGATAATTATATTTATGTTATCAGGGTGAGCAGGCAATGGATATAAAAAAGATAAGAACAGATGAACCAATCTCAGTGTTATCTGATACATATCTATCTTCCACAGAAAGGCATTAAAAGAAAGAACGATGTTGTTATTCTACTGTGAAAAGGAAATTATGAAATTTTAAAGTTGTGCCAGTAGAAGCAAAGAGAAGTGGAGGGATGGGTGAAATTAATCACTCTAAACAGCTGGTTTCAGTAATTCAGTCTGCTCAAAATAAATGTTTATGGTAAGAAGTGAGTAGCACATGCAAGGCGCTAGTTTATGAATGTGGCATGAACTCCTCTCCAAAATCCTTTATCAGAAAATATTTTTTTCAAGCTCGTGTACTATGGAAGAAATGTCTTCAGTTTCTGGATGAGTGATTACTAACAATAGGTCAGATGTTTAATTCTATTTTTCTAACATTGATATTGTCATTAGGCTTGTATAAGCATGAAATACAGAAAGAATAACAGTTAATATAAAATCTTGCATTACTGGAAAGTACAATTTCAGAATAATAAATAACTGTGTCCCCACATTACAAATGCAAAGCTAATTTATTACATTTTATGTTTACATTTATAAAAAGATTTAAGACGTAATGATATATATTTTGATAACAACTGGTTTGTTTTTTAAATGGTCATAAAAACCATGCTTGAATTCCCAACTATTTTCTCTACTGAACAAAGCATCGTGACTGAGTATATAACCACAGGAATAATGGAGAAAATACTCATTGCTATAAATGTGAAGAGAATGGTTTTATAGTTTAAAATTATGCATTTTCTATTTCAAAAAAATTAAAAATAGTAACAGCATAGTGTGTTATAAAAATGTACTGTAGTAATATCCTAATTCGTTAAAATCTTGGACATCATCAAAAAATTTTTGAACCATTTTTTTAAAACTTTAACGTGCTATGAAATTAATGAAATTAAGTTCTATAAGTGTATTGTTCGATATGGTAGCTAATAGTAGTAGTACTAAACCAATATTGGCTACTGTATCGTATAGCACAGCCATAGAATATTCCCAGTGTCATGAAAGTTTTGTAGGACAGTGCTATTCAAAAAAAAATTAAATGTATACGAATAACTTTGTGACTTTCCCAAGTTATTTTATTGTTTGTCCATTAGTAAACATGTGATCCACTATGTAAATTTAATATTAGCTCATTATTTGCTTTTAAGATATAAGATACAGAGCTATTTTGAATGCAGAGTCTCACATCGATGACATTTCTTTTTCTTAACTGTTTTTCTAAATTAATTCAGAAAAAAAGAAGGTAAAATTAAATCACTATTGATTAAACATCTCCTTACAATGAAACTCTCATTCCATCTTGTTTTTCAACTATACTAAAACTCAGACCAACTAATCTTTATTCAGCGTCAAAGAGAATATAATATAAAGCCAAAAAATGGAGGAGCTGAACTTTTCAGAAAGTAACTTCTATTTATTTATATAGGAAAATATATCCTCATACAACTTTTGTAAAACTCTGAAATAATTTTATAAGGCAATGTTTTCAGAAATGAAGAGTCCTTGAACTTCTGTGAATATATACACAGACTTCATTTTCAAAACTACTACTCCTAATGTCAAAATGATTTCAATTATATGACATCCACTATTGTTATAAGATTTAATTCTGGAACAAGTATATGCTATTTTTTAAATTATGAAATGTCAATACATACATTCATCCAGGTTTTTCTGACCTCATATGGCAACCACTGTTTCAAAATAATGGCAAAATAACTAGTCAACATGCAACCATTATCTTTTGTTTCAAAATAAATGATTGGAATTTTATCTTTTGCTATGAAACTATTTATTTCTTAAACTGTAAGAATAACTAAAAATTTTTAGTTTGTGTGTGTGTGTCCCCCTGTGTGTGTGTGTGTGAATAGATGGCATTAGACATTTTCCTTCATTGCTTCAGAGACTACGAATCAGTTTTAACCTCCTTGAGTTTAGGTTTCTTGTTTGTCTATTTCGCAACTATATTATTTTTAGCTTGTAGGACACTAGTGCACATAGTAGATGCACAATAATTATGTGTTCAGCTAAATTAATAAATAGCCCCATACATTTGTCACAGGCCTGGCTTATAATGATTAATCAACAAATATTTGTTGAGTGAATTAAAATATCCTTATGGATTCTAGAAAGATGGAAAAATCACCTATATTCATTCATCATCATAAAGTGTTATTTTTTTAGTTGAGTTCAGTTATGCTAATTAAAATTATAAATTTCCCCAAAATTTTATTTTTATCTAATGCAACTATCTAAGACTTACACAAAAAATAATTGAGTTGGTAAATACACATCTTTGAGGTCTTTCCATTTCTTTCTAGGTTAGTGCACAAAATGGTAGCCTGGAAGGTGAAAGAGTCCATTTGGATATCACATAGTTTTATTGCAAAGAACAGTTGACTAAGTGCTTAGACTTTGCCTTCAATTTGTATTTTTTCTATATATTAAACTACAATATGTGGAGCACTAGAAATGTACTGGTTTTATGACCTTAAAGAAAAAGCCACTTGAACTGCCCAGACATCAATTTACTCACTTGAAAAATATAATTAATAACATCTGCCTTTTTGAGTCCAAAAACTTTTTATAACTACTAATTTATAAATATTAATTTTAAATATTAAATC
>KE766595.1:0-11212 GCA_000465285.1 Eidolon helvum
GAGGGAGGGAGGGAGAGAAGAGAGGGAGCGAGTGAGGGAAGGAGGGTGAGAGAGCTCTCTGATGTCTCTTCTTATAAGGACATTAATCCTACTGGATCAGGACTTACGTCATTTAACCCTAATTATTTCTTTAGAGGCACCTACTCTAATTAGAACCACACTGGGAGGTAGTATGAATCTTGTGGGGAGCACAAATATTCAATTCATAACAAGGTGTGATATTTTGGGAAGCAGAAATCCTACATCTAAGGTACAGATTGAGGGATGACAGGAAGTGCTATTCTCAGAGGAGGCCAGATCAGTGTTGAGAACATCGGCTAAGTCTTGGTGACTCTGATGCTGCCAATGTGTGAGCTGACTTGGAAGATGCTAGTTATACTGACCTGTTATTACTCATCTATTTTAATTTTTCAACTGTTATCTTCCAAGTATTTCCCAAGAGGAAGAAAAGGGCAATGCGCTTGCTTTTTGAATTGAAATTCCGGGACCTCTTTGGGTCAAGGTGTATCTTTAGATTTCTTTCAGCATGCGTAATAGTATCTCAGAAAGGACAAGTTTTATATTCTCACTCTTAGTTTTTCCACCTAACTGCCTTTACTGTTTAGATGCAATGGGAATTCTTCCCATTAGGGAATAATGAAACATGATCTTTCATGGCTCCTGGGGAGGCTTACTTGGTTTAAAATAATCTAGTGTGTGTGTGTAATGGAGTTATTTCAAGTCCTCTGGCTTTACTTCCATGCCTAATGCTTTTTGTCATCATTTTTTAAAGCTAGCCTTTTTGACTTTGATATATGTCATGTTAGCACGTTGTAAATCTTTTTAGTGATACCTTTTTATTACTAAGGTGTAAACACTGTTGTTTCTACCGCATTTTCTTCTCCATCTCTGTCGTTTTCATAGGGCTCTTTAACCTGCAAATGTTCCAGGATGTTAATTTAAAACAGCCAGCCAAATAATAGAAGCTTCCTTCTCGCCTATGATGAGCTGACCTCTTTTTTACCTGTTTCTTTTTCAAATTCAGTTTGGAAAGCTCAATTTTCATAATCTTTTGAGCTAGTACTTCACCTCCCTGACGCTTGCAATTTAGCAATGTTATTATTTTCAAGACTTTATACCAAGAGTACACACCCAACTACTATCTTTTTTCTGAACATACTCCCCTAGCTAAGTCAGAATTTTTATTTAATTTTTTTTTTACCATGTAGGAAATGGAATGCCTATTTGCATTTTCCATAATTCACTCATCTTATTTCTTCCTAAATTTGTTCTGTCAATGTTTAGAGGATTCGGCTTGGCCATTTCTGGCCTTTATCTCTTAGGCCAACCTTCTTCTGTTTAGCTGCATGGTTAGAGCTGCCAAATTAAATGATGTCTGATGAATTGTACTTGAGTTTGTGCTTGAAATTATTTTTAAGAATCATTTGCTGTTTTCTCCTTGGTCTGGTTATTCCTCAAGTTTACAAGTTAGCCTGTCTAAAAAGTACTTTTGTCATAAATATTGCCTATTTTGCATAGAGCTTTCATTGATTGTCCTCGACTTATACAGACTTTCTCATACTTTGGTCGATGGCATGTCTCTTATATTAAGGACTTCATCTACCTGTCCTTAGTTCTAGACTCTAGCTTTCAAAAAGCAACTTGCACAATTTGAAGGGGCCTTACGCAAAACCCAAAAATACATTTGAAAGATTGATAAAGAGGTTAAGGTTATTTAACCTGAGAAAGGTACGGCTGTGGACAAATTTAGCCATGTGCTTTTACAAAAGTCCCTTGCATTATCTGTGTAAATCATGCCCTCTTGCATTTAGGGAACTACATAGTACCTTTTCAACCAGAGCTGGAAAATCCTGTGATTGTGCTTCATTCGCAATTAAGTATCAAGGGCTGTTTCTTACATTAGGAAGAAGGATTCAGGTTTGACCCATGGAAGGTTTTCCTCCAGTGATGCTGAACACTGGAGGAAATGACCATGAGCAGGTCATTGTAGAATCAGCTTCTTGAATCTTAATCCCCAGATGAGATGGATTAAGAGTGGAGAAAGTTGAATCTTGGAGTTATCTTCCAGATACAGGATCCTAATCTAATTGCTGTGGTCAGTTTTATCTTATTTTTTTAACTGTGACTTGAACCCTTCCCATGGTGGGAGAACAGTGATGTGCATCAACCAGCTCCTCAAATCTGTGCTTTGGGTCAGAGTGGCGAAAAGGGCCAGGTAGAAGGTAGTGTGGTGCAGTGGAAAGAGCCCTGTACGTGGAGTCAGATGTCTAGATGGGGACCCAGCTTTGCAAATACAGCTACTAACTGCGTGACCCTGAGCTTGTCACTGCATCACCTCTAGGTAATATGAGCCATTTTCACTATGCAAGAGCTCGATTAGAAGAATTCTAATGTCACCCTTCAGATCAGTCCGGTAAGTGACAGAGAGAGGGAAGTTATAAGTGTAGAGGGGAGACAGACTAGTAGGGAGGTAAAAATGATCAAGGAGCGAAGCGATCTGAGGGGTCCACGGGAGCAGGCTGTGGTGGTGGGAGAAAGGGCCTGAAGGAGATGCGCAGGACAGGTACGGAGGTAACTGCGCTGCAGAGCTGATGAGCAAGACAGTGTTTGCGGCACTGATGATGGACGTTCCCCAGCTGAGAAGTTGATCTCTCCCTCTCTTTTTAGATGTGGATTAAGTGGGCAGGATTTGAGACAATTTGTTCAAGTTTCTCTCTCTCTTTTTTTTTCATAATTAGATTAAAATTGTGCTTTTTAAAAAAAAAAGATTGCCAAGAATTCTTTCTGTTATTCAAAAAAGCCCCTGCAAAATAAACAGTCGTAATTATTTCTACTTTATAAAGTGAAGAAATGAAGATTCAAGGTGGTTGAACAATTTATTTATTAGGCTGCTCAGCTTTCAGCTCTGTGTGGGTATCTGCAGGATCTATTATTTAGACCACTAGTGCTTGTCATACAGGTAGCAGAAGTAATAATATATTTCAGAGGCAGGTATCTTCCATCCTCTTGAACCCATATTGGGGAATGGATCCTAAACCAGACTACCCTAGTCTATGTACCTATTTCGTAATTCAGTAACTTGAATTCTATCCCTTATAAATAAAATTAGACAAATTAAGAAAATATCCATACCCCTAGGGAACAGAAATTCTGAGATTTCCTGTGTTTGTTGGTAGAGAGGGGTCTTTGGTTGCCCAAAGCGCCATTCATGAAATGATATAATTCATAATGTTTTCTTTGAATTTCCTGAGGCCTATATGTGACAAATTGGACATCAAATGCATTGTTATTACTGAGCAGTCTTAGCTTTGGAGGGTGGAGAGCCTGTCAGGTGATAGTCTGAAATACTTTTTATTAATTTTGTAAGTAGACAGATTTCTTATCACTGCTGCATACAATATCAAGGACACCTCTCCTTTTCACTGAAGTGGAGGCTAGGGTATCTGTTTCAAGGTTGGATGTGGGGAGAGTACAGGAAAAACTTTTTCCTCCATTGCATTGCATTGTAATTTTTTATCACACACTGTAGGTGAGGCACTCATCTACCTTGCTCTCTTGAGGCACTGCTTTGCATAGCTGTTTTTCTCAGTGGAATAAAATCTCTAGGAACTAGTTTCTCTGTTCACAAGAGCATTTGTTTGCACACCACGTAGGCCCACTTTACAAGGATGGGAATGCATGTGGAGAGATGGATGATAGTAATTTTCTTAGCTTAAGTGATCATTTTATCTCTAGGAAAAAATAGGACCCATATAAAGTACATACTACAGTAGACTATGTTCCTTGCATGGTATTTGGTTGCTTTTAAAGTCTATCAAATCTCTTTATGGCTCTTTACATCTCATGCCCTGTTTATGTCAGTTTTGGGAGTACACAGAAGGCGTCTGGCGCCAGATACTGGTTATAGTGGTTGCTGCCCATTTTCTTCTGCTCTTCAGTGTTGTAAAATCAGGTGACAGCATCTGCATGATGACTTTGAGAGGAAAGTGTCAGACATTTACTCTTCTTAAATAAAGGCACAAAATTTTCTGTTTATTAAAACTTTCTTACTTGGGGATGTTCAAATTAAGAAGAAAGGTCTGATGGCTGAAGAGGCCGTATGAGCGAGAAGGAGGAGTTCTAAAGCACATTGTCTCTTTACTTACTCCTGACCCCAAACATACTTAGATATTGTACAATTTTGAATTTGTGACACTAAAATGGGAGTGTTCCCCTCAAGGAAATTTCAGAGTTAAAAATAAAACTCTCATTGTTTTTTTTTTTTTTTTTGGGAAATTTTTTTTTTTTTTTAGGTAATATGAGGGAATCAGCTTCTTATTTTGAAAACTGGTAAACAAAGAGAAAGAATCAAGTATTTAACTTGCTTTCCTTTATAAATTTTACCTCAGATTAACCAAATAGTTGATGAGAGAGTCTCTCTTTAGGGAAATAGTCCAGCTAACAGATGAGGAAGGATTTAGAAAGTCAGAATTTATTATTTCGCAACCCCCAATGAGCTAATGGGTTTAAGTGGTGAGCGTCACTGGCTGCCGATGTCACCCAGAGGGAACCCACAGGTGTGTGTCCCCTGCCGATGTCACCCAGAGGCAACCCAAGGTTGTGTCTCCTGATGAAATGCAGCCTGTGAAGTAGTCTTGCCAAAATATCAGACCATAGTCTGATCTGACCTCTTTCTCTGACTACCAGTTAGTAGGAAGTACAGAGGACAGGGGAATAGAGTGAATTACACATTATGGAGACACAACTTAAAAAATCCAGACTGGGCAACTCTACAGAACAAATGACTTTGTTTCATTAGCAACAACAACAACAAAAATGCAGCTGAAGAAAAAAGAGATGAAGATTAAAAGGGTTTAAGAGATACATCAACTAATCCTGATGTCCAGACAGGTTTTTGGATACTAATTTATACAAACTGTAAAAAATTATAATATAATTGGGGACAAGGTTTATTACCTGAATATTTGATGATATTAAGGAATTCTTGTAAATATATTTAAGGAATTATAACATTGAAGTTTTAAAAAATGAGCCGTGTAAGTATTGACAGATGTAATGATATGATATCTGAGATTTGCTTCAAGAAAATGCAGGAAGGCTAATGGCACAGGGTGTAAATGAAGAAAGACTGGCCATCATTTCTGATGCTGGAAGATGGGAATATGGGAGTATTCCCTCTACTTATGTATATGTTTGATATAATCTGTCATAGTGTGTTTTAAAGAGAATTTTAGGTAAAGATATGTAACGAGGCTTTGGATACAATGAAAAGGAATTGGGAGAGGAGGAAAAGGGCTATAAAGTGCTTAGTACTTTATCTGATATATTCTATATATTGAGAACTTATTGGCTATAATATTGCCAAGCCATGCATGCACCCATTCATTTATCAATTTAGTCATTCATTTGCTTATCTTCGTAAATATTTATGGAGCATGCATGATGTATCCAGCACCAAAATACTTCCACAAATCAAGTAACATGAGTAGATCCCATAATGCCCAGTGGTGTTTTTGCTATATTCCCGCTATTGAGTCTCTGAACGGTATGTAAATAGTTCCCAGACTGGGGGCTTAAAATGGCACTGTGCGATATCGTTCCTGGATTCATTCAAGATTAGTCTTTAATATTCTTCTTAGGGTAGCTCTAACCATCCGCTGGGGCTTTGCCTTCCTTTGGAATCATCCAACCCTTAAAGGTCATGGGTGTCACCTACTTGGTTCCAGAAGGACCATCTCTGATTCCTGGCACGGTTCATCCAAATGACTGCCAACTGAACAGACAGCCACAGATTTATAGTTGAGATCCTATGGGAAAGCTCCCCCCCCTTGCCATCTCACCTTCGGAACTGTTGTTACACTCTGGAAGATTTTCCAATTACTACATCTAATTACAAGGAAGAATAAATTACTGAAGCAAGTTAAATTATCTTGTGTGTCATAACAGTAATTAACATTCAAATAGGAAACTGCTGCCATTTTTGTAAACATCACTAAGTGGAGGCAGCATCCTTTTAAAAGCAGGAAGCAAGAGGGTACTCTCTCCCTGTAGCCTGATGTAAACATGGTCTGAGTGTGTAAAATGTCTCTCCGGGTGAGGTCGATGTCGTTGGATGAACTGTTTTTTGAATTGCCTCATTTTTATCTAAATCCTTAGAAACAGTGACTTTTTTATGCATTTATCATCTACTTTCTCCTCATGGCCCTACATGTTTTTCTTATCTTTCTTTCATGTTTCAAGTATGTATGGACACTGGGCTTGTCACAAAGACATTTTGTGGACTAGGCTTTACTTGGAAAGAGGCTCATAGCCTTTTCAGATACCACTTTTTAAGAATTCTGTGTCCATTCAATGCTCTTCTGCCATGGAAATGTTTATTCTTCTCCTGTGTTGTCTCTTGATCTTATGTAGCGCCTTTGAGCTCTTTCTAGAGTGAACACACTTTTCTTGTTCAATGTAGGTTTTAGCATTATTACATATAGTAATTCAGTAATTTTTAATGGCAGTGCCAAAGTGATAAACTCAGAGTATAGTAGGAGTACCTTAAAAATTATGTCGTGATAGCATACAGAACTAATAAAAAAAATGGTACATAGCTACTTTTATCCTCATTTTGTGAGTAGTGTGTGGGCAGTTAAAACTCAACAGGTTTGGGAAAATCATTTTATTCTGCCATTGGTAGTTGAAATTCTGAATGGTTTTTATTTATTTAGTAGACTACTACTGTGTCTAGAATTTATTTTGACAATTGACGTGGCAACTCTGGGTCCAACTGTCTTTGATAATAATGAGTTGTTAGGATTTTTATTCTTGTTTTTTTAAATTTACAGACTCTTAAATATTGTAAGTATTGTGAGTAATGGGAGCTAATTTAAGAAAGCAGTGAAATAGTAAATTGCTTCTAACCCAGAAGTTGCTCTTAATATACCCTTACACTTTCCTGTTGAAAAGAACAGCACATTAGCAAGTGTATGAAGGTTTAGATCACCTTTCTTCTTAATGTCCTGCACCGGTGGCTCTGGCATTATGAAAAGATTTGACTGAGTCATGAATAAAAGCACAGGTCTTTATACCATCAGGCCAAGTGTAAATAGCAATGGTTCTTAGAATATTCAAATAGCAAGCCTGGAAAAAATTTCAAATATTCCCTTCCTTTTACTTTACATTTAAATAGAAATGTATTTCTACCAATTTTGGTTAAAGAAATGTATTTCCACCAATTTTTATTAAA
The DNA here is from genome assembly GCA_000465285.1 of Eidolon helvum. Lineage (NCBI taxonomy): Eukaryota > Metazoa > Chordata > Mammalia > Chiroptera > Pteropodidae > Eidolon > Eidolon helvum. Next base: position 7,232 of record KE766595.1, read on the forward strand.
TTTGGGGGATTCTTGCATTGTGTTGGTCCATGATGCTTGTGTTCTTTTACCTCAAGGGTAGCTAACTTTGAGCTAATCATCTAAGGGGAAGAGTCAGTGTTTACCAGCATCAATGACAAAAAGCCAGTATAAGTGTCATTCTCATTGCTAGGTATGCATATCATTTCTGTTTTTAAGAACAAAATATTACTTCATCGTCACTGTATCAGTTCAGTTTTAAATGGTGCTTTTTAAAAACTGTTTTCTCTTTCTACCAAGGCTCTTAAGTGCCATATATAGCTCCCAAATTTGGTCCCTGTTTTAGATCTGGACAGCAATGGGAGGGAGTAGGAATGGCCTTTATACACTGGTACTCATCAGTGTAGTTAGGGAGGATGGTTTGTTTACTGATCTCCAGTTCTGCAACTCCACACTTTGTTTCTGAGACTAAGTGTCATGTAAACAATAAGAATTATCTTGGGGTTATTGGTGAGGGGGCTTGTGTTGGGGTCCAGAGGAGACAATGGAAAGGAAAGGAGGATACTGGAATGAAATAAAAAGTTACGCCCTTAGTTATTTTGTGTAACATTAGCTTAGACTAGAAGACTAGTATCCTACTGCTGCTTTGAATAAATAACTATTCTAAAAGTACTATGCAATATGTAGTAACTTGGATCAATACAAATTGCTTTTCATGGAAAATGTATTTAAGATAGGAAACTCCTTTGAATAAATTACAGTGAGAAAAGGTTTTAAGAGGTAGAGAAAAGTGTATGCAATTAAAGAGTTAGAAACAAATGTACATGAAAAAATAAAAAAAAAAGAAAAGAGTTTTATTCTGTGTCTTATATAGTATAATATATTCAGAATTCATGGCTAATTTACACGTTTCATTTACAATGTATTTAAAAGCCCTCCTCAATGAATAGTTGGTAATTAGGTGATTGGCATATTCTCCCACTTGATCATCATACAGACTAGTAAATTGCCCTCTATTTTACAGGAGTATCTTCAATAAATGTTTGAAACTTTCCTGACAAATGTTATTCAGTAAAATTATAAGGGACTGAAGCATACTTTATTTCTGTAAACTGAGTGAATTATCACACGGGAAGGTGCCTGTCTTCCTGGTTGGCTCAGGCATTGCTCCCTCATCTATGGTGGGGAGTGTGGTTCACCTTAAGTAGTTAGACATGAAGTTTTAAAATGTTTTAACCCTCAGATAGTGAAAGAATTTTAAAATTTAGGGTAAAAAGATTAGTTATATAAAAACATAACTTGTTTTTTGCTTGTTTAATATCTGGGTAATTATTATTCTAAACCTCAAAGACCAAAGCAATTATTTTCCTTGAGTGGTAAACTTCTACCCGGGTCACATTTTGTTTTGTTTTATCTCATACATCAGTAGGAAAATACTAAGTTTATTATCATAATTTATGTAAACATTATCTTAAAACCTAACTTTAATTTTTGATGCAATAAAGAAATAGTTATGATAGCATTTTGTACTAATATGATTTTATAAATAAAATTAATGTTTATGTCTATGACACCAATATCCCTTCTTGTGAGGCAGAAGTAAAGCTACTCCTTGAGCCACACTTAGATTTTTCCCTCTAATACTTTTTTTCAAATTGAGTTATAATTTATAAACAATAAAACATATAGATTTAGGTATAATTTGATGAGATATGAACATTGACAGATATTCATGTAACCCACACTTCTGTACATAAAATATTTCCATGACTTTAGAAAGTATTACAATATATTAAGTTTTTCTAATTTTGAAAGTAGCAAAGATTCATAGAGTGGCGATCAGAGAAAACCTTAGTTCAGTGTGTCAGGTGTATACAGATAAAGTATGATGGAGAAAGGCAGATATGTAATAATGAACAACATAATAATTGTTGAGACTCTGTTCCATTGCAGCTGCTTTTTTAGCTGCTGGAATAGAGCCACTATTAATAAATAAATACTCTCAAGCATAAGATATTTACAAGTTACAACACCCCCTCCGCACCAAAAAAGTGATTCAAAATTTGAGATGAAAGTAAAATGATAGGCAAAGATGAATCAGGCAGATTAAAACTCAAAGAAAGGGATTGCAGTATCGATGTCAAATAAATAGAATTCAAGATAAAAAGCATTAAATGGAATAAACTTTGTATCTTTCATAAAGGAAACACATCTTTGTTTCAATTATCCTTCAATTTACGAAGATTGATTCTTGGTTGGGCACAGGCGGTGTTGGTTCAGCTCCACCCATTGCTTGGGAACTAAGACACTAACTATTGGACCAAAGTGGAAATCAAAACTTTTTAGAAAGCAAGAAAAGAGAACCATAAGCTCATAGAAAGCAAGCAAAATTGTCCATAGAAATTCATAATTTTAAAATAGGAAATCCTATGCCATGACCTTAAAAAATTTTCTGATTTAACAAGAAAAGGATTAGACACATTTGGAAAATACCATGTATTTTGCATATAAAAAACTCTAGGAAGTCTTGCAGTAAAGTAGGTAGAAGCCACAAATACCAAAAGGAAACTATAAATAAATCTACAAGCTTTAGGAAATATGGACAATTGATCTGAGATATGCTATGTTCCTAGATAATAGGCCTAAGCACTATAAAGATGGGAGTCTTTCCAAACTAAATATTTTTGAGGCATTTTTCCAGACAACTCTTTAGTGTTCATTTGGAACAATGGATAAACAAGATAATATACCAGACAATACACAGAGAATCAAAAAAATTACAGTTAGCCTATAAGTATATGCAAAACATTAGCCTTATTAATTGCTAAAGAAAAGCAAATTGTGAGATGCCATTTGGCAGAAATGAACAAGAAATCTTAATGTTCAAAGGTTAACAGGCACTCCCATATTGCTATGGTTGTCGTGTAAACAGATTTATATTTTTGGGACAGAGCAAATTTAGAAATATTTGTCAAGTCTAAAATTATTAATGATCCTTGTTTGGTGAAATTAGTAAATGTACTTTTTTTTTAATAGCAAAAAAAAAGTCCAGTAATATGGAAGTAGTTAAATAAATTATGAATAAAAATAAAGAGGTTACATGGAAACCACTAAGCATATTTAAAAATATGAGAAAATAACAATGGTGCAATATTAGTGGAATGATACATGTATAACGTCATTCTAATATTTTTGAATTGCACATATTTCTGGGAGGAGGAAATCGCAGTATGTTAATTTTTTAATTTTAGGTTAATGCAAAATGTATTATTTAATTCTCGTCATTGATAATCAGGAAACACACCAAAAATATTTAAGTTGTAGTGTATCAGATTCCCTTTTTTTTTCCTTTGTATAATTATATGATTTCTATATTTTCTATAATGGTCAGAAAATTAAAAATAGATGCAATACTCAGAATCAGGCTGCAACAAATTCTAGTTGTCACCAAACTTGAAAATCAAACTCATTTCCGTAAGCTGTGAAAAAAGAGCTTATAGGTACATTTTAGACCTGAAGTTTCTTGCCATATCATTAGAGTTGGAACTCAAACCTGGGACTCCGAGTGCTGTGTAATATAGCATTCTTTCTTTTAAATGTCCTTTAACTGTGATCTGGGACAAGCAAAAGCACTTCGATGACAAATGCCGGGCTCATTTCTATTTACTTGCTTTTTCAGGAACATGACTTTATTTCAGAGTAAGTTCATTTATTTAGTTTGCCCAATTCATATGTAATATTACTAGAAATTTTTCAGAGAAAGAAAGTTGTTGTTGTTTTTTTTCCATACAGACTTTTCACTAATTTTTCTTCTTGCTGCTTGGTAATCAACTGGCATTTTACCTTTAAACTTATTAATTTTTAACCTCTTTCCTCTTATCCATTTGTTTTAGTATTGAGAATAAACACGAACTTATCCGTGACTCCAGTTCCTTGGCAGCCGTTCTTTGCAGAGCTCACGGCTTGCTATCCAAGTTAATTAGTATGTCAAGGTTTAAATTTGCTGGGATAGGGGTGTAGGGA
>KE766598.1:0-10135 GCA_000465285.1 Eidolon helvum
GTCGACATCTTCGTGATTTCAGCTGTTATCATCACAAACACATCTGTCTACCCAAGAGCAATTCCCTTATTTCGCTCTTGCCCAATTAATCTCATTTACGCTCAGGTCGGGGGGTCGACACACTCGTGGGAGCTGGGTCTGTGCCCAGCCCTAAGGGGCGAATGTTGGCAAGTGCAGCTGGTTGTCACACAGCAATCATGGCAGGGCCACTCCACTTTCTCACTTTTCCATTCCATTTGCTAATCTTGGTCGAGGCATATGTTTGTGACACTAACAGTTTGTTAGAAGTGTACTAGAGGACTTATCTAAAGTGAGTTTTTTCCCCGTTCTGAAGAAAGAAAGGAAAGAAACTTTCCTTTTCTGTTTATGTACGTGGTCCCAAGGTGATGAGCACATTAGAGTTGCTGTAGCCACTTGGCTCTCCCACAAGAGGAAGGAAGTATGTGAAGATTGCAGGACAGAAAAGTGGAAAGTGCCTGAGAGCATGATCATTTTGCTTTTCCACAGAATTAACCATCTCTGACAAAGATTCCATCTGAATTTATCATTCACAATTAAATATAATCAAATCATCTTTATGGCTTAAGCCACCTCTACTGAAGAGTTGAGAAGCCTGCTAGCGATGATGGTAACTAATGTGATCGTTGTGTCTAAGGAATTTCTGTGGGGAAGACCTGGTGCTAATAGAGTTCCGTGGATTACCGCATTTAATCTCTTTAGTCAAGATTGTCATTGGATTTTAACTATCAGAAAATGAGATTTATAGAAATAAAATAAACTACTCAAGATCACACATCAGGTAAGTGCCAGAGTTTTTAAAAGTAAATAAAGCTACTCTGATTCCAAAGGCAATTCTTCCCTGGGTCTGACGCAAACACCTGTTCTCGTTTGCCCAAGTATTGGTATATACGGCATATAACAATCGGATTAAGATGTTATCTGGGTCTTTTTCTTATGTTTCAAATGCAAGATATAAAATTTATTGTATTTTCAGAACCAAATTTGGCTTAATGCTATCTAAATTCCCACGTATATAATCCTGGATTTATTTATAATTCATTTAGGAAAACTGTCTCAGACATTTGACCACATATTTTTCAAAAATATTTCTACTTCCCAATGTTCATAGCCATCTTTTATTATTGCAAGTAGCAGCTGCTCAGGTTTGAAGACAAATAGCTACATTTTTGTAGGTTCCTCTACTTTCTTTCTTTTATTACTCCAATCAGTGTCCACATCACTTCTGGAGCTATTTTCCTGAAGCACCTTCTATTCGTCTCATTTTAGTCTTTAAAATTTTTAAATATTTGCCCAGAATAAATTCAAGATTTCTCAGCAGGACTCCAGAGGCTCCTGTATTACAGCTTCAGCTGGCTTCCCAATCTCTCTCTCACCTGTCTGTCATTCATCTATCATCTATCTGTGTTCTTACTCTCCCTTGCTCCTGTTGCTATGAACCTATGCAAATATATGCAAGTACATTTCATATATATATGTGCTTGTATATGTATCACTTATGTTTATACCTTGTGCCTGTATATCTGTGCAAACAAATACATACGTGAATATACTATGTATTCCACTAAGAGAAGAGAGGTCCCACCTTCACAATACCGCTGCCCACCCAAGCTTAACCAGCATCTCTGCTGCCCTCCCGATTCAGTGAGACCTCAGATTTCAGAGGCTCTTAATGCTTTGATCAGTGATGCTGGTTACCATTCATGCCACCAAAATTATGTTATTATTGTCTTCAACGAGTAGCTCAGCTCACCCAGTACCTGGAGTTACAAAGGAGATTAACCTGGTTTTACAAACCGTTACTCTTATATGAGAACTAAATAAGTGTGAAATCACTGTATTTTATTCACAGAATGCTTTTCTATTTGTGAAAGCATTCATGTGGGTAGACTTTAGTTCGAGAGCATTTTCTGGACTCTGTGAGAAATCAAACAAAAGGGAACAGGATGGATTCGATTATCAGAGAGTGTGGTAACATTGAAAAGGAGTCAAGCGTGCTTTATGTTCAATATTGAATATCGAAATGGCTGGCATGTCTTTCAAACTACATACTTAATTTGAGAAACTGCAGGGGGTGTAAGAAAATGAGCAGTTTTCCAAAAAGTTATTGTCTAGTCTTGGCAAAATAAAACCTTACTAAAAGAGAGATGAAGTGGTTTAGTTAAGTCGAACAGGATCAAAACGAACTTTGCCAACAGAAATGACATTTAAACGAATTTCAAGGAACTTGGATTTCCGAAATTTAATCATGATATTATCTAATAATGAGCATTCATGCTCTGTCCCCTCCTTCCGTCAGATACTTAGAATCCTGGTTCTGGAAACAAAACCTTTGGACCTTTATTTTGCAAAATAACATTTATGGGGAGAAAGAAATTGAGGTGGTCTGAAAATATCTAGACGTAGTTATAGTAAAATGGTCTGGAAATTACCCAAAAGTAAATATAATACAGGTGTAATATTTTAGATATTTGGAATATTTGGAAGAAATAGGGAAGAATGTTTTCAAGGTTGCCATACACACAAACACACATGGCATTGCCTCTTACATGATGTTCACTTCAAGGCATAATTCACTCAGGGCGTCTATTCATAATCATTGAATTAAATTACGAGTAGACTTGATTTTACTGTAAACCTCGGCCTTTCTTCTCTCTTTTTGTTTCTGCAAAATTTTTATTTATCTTCCTCATATACTATTTCTAACTAGAGGAAGATATGTGAGAAAAAATTTTAATAAGTCCCCTTTTGTGTTATTAAGTGGCATCGCACTTTGGCATTTCTTAAGAAAATATTTTATAAAAATTTAAATTGTTTTAATATTTTAGCTTTGGAAGTGATGTCTCTGAATTAACCCTGTGTTAAGACAGGGGAGAGCATTAGCATTTCTTCAGCTGGGTTACGTTGTATTAAGTCTATAGTCTACTGAATACATCAGTGTACTTAACATAGTCCAAACATTTGCAAAATGGAGGTATTTTGTAAGAATGAGGACATGCGCTTCAATCCATGTTTGGGTATATGAGGAAAATCGGCTGAGATAAACAAGGCTCAGGATTCCATCCATAATTGAGTGGCAGTTGCTAGTCGCTTAACTTCCGGCAGAAAGAGCATCGTGATTCCTAAGGCCCAGGGGGAAGAAAGACCACAATCTCAGAAACTCATAGCAAGAGAAACGCCCACACAGGCAAAGGTCCAGTCAGAGGCTCGGGAACCAGAGCTGGCCCAAAGTGGCGAATGCTGGGCAGCCATGGGGTATAACAGTCCACTCCTTAAACAACCTGGAAGCTTAAAACCAGTTGTCACTTCTCACCAACGTCACAATTCTGCTCATCTCACCTGTCTCGGCTCAAGGGACGTGAGGCCAAGGGGTTGCATGCTGTTAGCCGTTTATCCAGGACAACTAAAGACGTAGGCTCAGCCCAACAGCGGTGAGCGAGTGCTCGCAGTAGCGAAACTCTAGAAACAATGTGGCTGTCCTTCAACGGGGTGACGATTACACGAAGCGTGACCCATCGTAGCGTGGCACACTACTCACGAGCAGATGAGTGAGCTACCAGCACCTGCAGCGACCTGGACGGATCACGTACAACTGTGTCCCATGAGAAAGGGCAGCGCCAGTGGGTCGCACACAGTGATTCCATTCGCGTGAGGTTCTTGAAATGACTGGACATGGAAAGGATGCAGAGTCAGCGGGCCCCAGGATTTAAAGGGGGGCCATGGCAGGACGGAGGACAGCACGTTCACAAAGGGCAGCACGCGGTGTCCTCGAGATGGGACAGTGCTGTGGGCCTTCACTGGTGATGCAACATCATGTGACCTCGCACGACCATGCGTGTGGATTTACGCTTATCTCGAAATTAGAAACGTGTTAAAAGCCTGCCTCCTCTTCATGCGCGGTGATGAACACGTGTAACCTGGCCAGGGTGGGTGGGAAAGGCTCGCCCTTCCTCAAACACACGGCCGGCTCAGCCACAGGTGCCACGTGCCTGCTCGTCTGGTCGTCACATTGTCCTTTCTGGGGCATGAAGCTTCATCTCACATGGTCTGAGCTCAGCTATGCATCTAGAATAGTTTTTGTTCTATTTTATTCAGCGTGTCTATGTGTCTGTAATGAGATTTTTTTTTTCCACATTATCTTAGCCCTGTAGATTGGACGACAGCGAATACCTTTTTTACTTGAATTATTTCATATAGAATCATATTCAAAGCAAAATAAACTTCCAAGGACGTGACTATTTGTCAGTGAAGTGCAGTTACTATTTTTTTCCCTTTTTCTCAGTTTTATTTGGAAATGATATTTTATTACTACTACATATTTATGAAAGGATTAGATCATTAAAGGTTTTCAATTTCCCATTCAAAGATTCTTAAAACTCATGTCAAATTCATGACAAATAGTCCTAACAAACAGTTAAAAATATCCATTTGTGACTTTCTGAAAGTATTCCCGTTACGTGAATGTGTCAGCGATCTTGGTGAAGCGAATTAACCAGTTTTTCAAAACAGAAATGGGGAAAAAAAGTAATTTAGTATACTAAATTGAACATATTTGAACTTCATTCAAGAATATGTAAATATTAAAGTGCTTTCTAAAAATATTGTTAATTAATACAACAGTAGCTGGGAAGATGTGAATGGCTGTATCTTATATTCACACTAATCTAATATATACCAAGCGAAAATATGTTTCCTTACAAAATACATCTAAAATTATTATCTATCTCCATTGCTATTCTAGACTATTAATAGGAATACAACATTATTTAGATAAACATTTTAATTCTTACACCAGACACTATCCTAGAAGCTGTGGAGGTTAAAAGGTACAAAAGACCTACTTTCGAAAGCTCCGTGATACTTACATACAAAAAGTATTAACTTTGCAAAGTGTCTGGTAACTGGATGGCATTTATGCTGTGATTCATCTGTAATGTTGATGAGAAGCTTAAGTGCGTCCCATGGAATCTTGATATGAATATTTGGAAGATGTCCATCTTGCATTATGGACATAATGACTTTAAGGATATCGCGGTCTTAGTGGGCTTGTTTTAGCAGGTTTATCTCTCTATCCTTTGAACCTTCAAGCATCTCACTTAAACCAAAAGCAGATCCCAATTGTAGGTGTGACTTTGAACAGCAAAGTAGTTATATTGCTTTCTTGCGTACCAGACGTAGGCTAGACTCAAAGACCAAAAAAAGCATACTTTCTGTCCTTAAAGGAGATTACAGATGATTGAAGAGCTTAGAACGGTTTTTTTTTTCCCCTACCATGTGTCACTCAGGGTCCTAGCTGACATACACTGAAAATGGTTATTTTTTAGATAATTTAATATTTACTATTTCTGCATGTGGAAGGGATCTCAGGAAGTAATGTAGGAAGTCGTTAGGATTCTGAGCTTCCAGCTGGGGTGAGGAGGCAAAGCAGGGCCTGGACCCCACGATCAGAGATGGCCACGGGGGTGGGCTGCCTGGGAAGAGTTTGCCCATCACTGGGTGACTGAGTGGACAACAGAGATCCTGCCAGCCCGCGGGAGTGAGAGGAAAAGGCTTCCAGACACTTCTAGACCTGCCCTGGATGCGCTAGGTTGAGCTCATTGAAGACCAGAGGGCAAAGAAGTCCACTGACGCCATCCACGTAGACCAGCCTTTCACACGCGAGGCAGGGAAGGGAAAGGTGGGCAGTGGGTGTGCAGGGTAAACCCGGAGACCCAGTGCTCATGGATGACTGGTGACCTTGACGTGCTCTGTCAGTACCGAGCTCTGTATGATCTGCCTCAAAGCTAAGGGTAGCTTTATGGGTCTCTGGGGCGCTCCCCGGTTTCTGATGACTTCTGCTTAACCGATCTTCAGGAATCCACTTCGTACAAAACCAGATTTAGGACTACTTGTCCAAACTAAAGTAATTCAATTCCACTTCTCTTATTTTTAAAATCGAGGTGAAAATAATATCTGGGCTTTGTTATTTTAAGGTTAAAATCAAATGAGGTAAAATATGTAATATATCCATTGCATCATTTACCTCATTCAATTCTGCCATCATAATAAAAAAAGAAATATGGTCTAACTTCAATAAATGATAGCACCATTAAGAATTAAGTAAATGAACCCATCAGTGAGGGTATCAGAGATAGATGGCCCTTGGGTTGAGTGCTCATCTCATTCTACACAGAGAAAATATACACATCACTCAGACTCATTTTGTCTGGTTGATATATTGCTCTATCTCACTGTTGAGTTCATTTACAAATATCGTATCTTACCCAGAAGTTACTAGATCTGTAGCTAGATATCATCGGAACCAAGAGACAAGGGACATTTTGATGTTGAAGACAGGACAATGAATGAGGAAACTCAGAACGTAGGTAAAAGCCCTTGTTCTGTATAAATAGCTTCAAGACCTTAAGTTAAGAACTCATAATCATGACTTGTCATAAATTTAAGTTCAGAAGGACAAAATGGACCATCGTGTTATAAAACAATATTATTAAAGTATTTTTTCTGGATTTAATGAAGTCAGTGCGCTAGAATTTTGTTTATAATGTTGCTGCAGTGATTTGAGACAAGTTAGTTTCATGAAATATTGATATTAAACAGCCATCACACACATAATAACAATATTAGCGTTGAGAGATATTAATAATTCTTCAAATTGGTAGCAAAATTAGTACAGAATCAAAAGAGAGTAAACAGGTTTGCAAGTTGAAAATCTCAACTCACTTTTATTTTCATGGGACTCATAAAATAAAAAATTATGATCTGTCATTTAAACATTTCCAGAAATAAATATGTAGGATTCTATTTCACTTTGTTCTGCAATGCACTGGGTAGTTTAATATTTCAGTTATTTCTGATGTTACATGCCAACTAATACCTTGCAAAACTCATCTGGAATATTATATTTTTCCTTAAGCTTTTTCATTTTGTTTTATTATTCATTTTCATTCCCCAAAACATTTGACATCTCTCATGCTGCAACCATAATTTAAAAGGAATCCATTCGCAACCATAATAAATTCTTGTATTTGAACAGGATTTTATAACTTTAAAAGCATTTCCATTTCAAATAAATGTTTTATCCTAATATCTTTATAATGAAATATTTTATGTTATAATTTTTCTTCCTCCACAAGTTATTGTAATAAACCCAGCAGTCTCCAGTGTTATTGCTGTCAATGCAATTCTTTCATTATTCTCTTTTATAAAATGTATTTTCTTCTCCAGACAAGTTTACTGGTCTTTTTAAAATACACGTAGATTCTTCAATACGTCTACCATTGTGTTGCTTCTTTTCCTTATCCTTTGATTACATGTGAGAAACTGTTTTTTAAATTAGAGGTAGCAAGCATATTGTCTTTCTTCATAACTTTTTTATCGACCACGGGTGTTCCATTCTTGCCATTCATAGACATTGGGTCCTCTCCATACGTTGCTCTTGTAGAGATGATGAATCTCCGATATGAGATTTCTGTTATTTACTTTTAAAACATTTTTGGCTTGGTTCTAGTTTTTCTATTTCTTCCAATCACTTCAGAAGGAGCTCAGTGGGCTCCTTCTCTTGTCAATCAAGGCTACATGTAGCTTTTGGCAACACCTCTTTGGGAACTTCTATCATTTCCATTAGACCTTGAATATTTAGTTTCTGCACTGTAATTGTCATCGTTGTATTTTTGTCATCGTTTGGATATTCAGTTTTGCGAAACCTCTCCTTCAGCAGAGGTCTCACTTCATCCTTGGCTTCAACATAAGCAAAAGATACTATTCTAAACATCTTTACATTTTTCCCCCGTTTTCTATTGTGGAATGATTATTTCTAAAATCCTCATTGGCATTGCTGGAGAGGTTTAGTGGACAAGAAACCAAATAATGTATGATACAAGCGGAACTGCTTGATTGTTGGTTAAATGGTAAATACCAATACGTGTTATATGTTATTATCTTTCATGGTTTTGCTTTTCATCTTCTACTTCCTTTTGCTAACATTTTCTCCCTTCGAACTATCTTCTAAACTATCCCTAACTTTATAATAATGACCTTTTCATCTATATTTTAAATTTTCATGACCGTAGAACTAAGTTGGGTTTTACTCCACCTTATGGGGCATACGTATTACATACATTAAATATTCTCTCCAATGTTTCTGTTATTTGCAGATCATGCTGTTATTAACTCTAAGATTGCTGAAAGGTTCTGTATCACTCCTCCATGGTCAGCTTCAAAATCTGCTTTTCTTGCATGGTTTGCCTGTGTGTCAAGTATGTATAGGTGAAAAGCCACGTAAGATGCTCTAGGAAGGGATTGTCCTCAGTTTCATCCACGTCGACTTCTTTGAACCGTTGAATGAGAGAAGACAACGCACACACTGAGCAGTCTGGTCGGGATACATTACTGCATGACCTGTAACCAGCAGTGTAATTTATTTCATCAAAATCTGTCTTTATTCCAGTATTTTTTGGAATCAGCCTGCCGTGTTTCTTTGGTTCACCAATCAGGACTAAGTTTACACGGTCAGATACATCTTCATGTGTGGTTTTTCCCAGACTTGACAGTTGTCCAGTTTGCTAATATTGAAGGTTCCCATGCCTCTTGTTTTACATGTCACATCTTTTTGTGATCCTTATTTTCCTTCTCTCCCTCCCATAAAAAGAAGTAAGACTTGAAATTTCTCAGTCCTTGCAAGTACTTTGTGAAATTAAGCGGCAAGAGAACATATTTTGATGTTTTCTTGTGATATTTCTGTCTCTCCTTATGTTAAATATTTATAGGTTTGCTCTCTACTTTTCATCAACTTTACTGGCTTCCTCTTCTCACTTTTTTCTCCACTAGCAAAGGCATGCCTTACCCGTGACTCAGTTCTTCTAAAATCCTCATCAGCACGGCCAGGTTGATCTGAGACAAAGGACATTATTAGGAAAATTAATTAGGATTTTTGAAATATAAAATCATATTGCATTACGATTTAATTTTTGCCATCAGTTTTGTTTTCTAGAATATGCAAATTATAAATCCATTCGGCAAATAGTACATCTAGTACCCACCGCCCTCCAGGCAGTGGGCCAGAATATTGTGCCTCTCAGTAATAGATCGAAGTCTCTTGGAGGTACACGGTTCTAATGTATTTCTATCATACAGTAGATTTAGGAAACATGTTAAGTGAATTCAAAATTGTTTCAAAAAACTAGCTCTATAATCAACAAAACTAAAGTAATAAAATTTAAAACTGTTTTCTCAGCTATGGTGCATAATAAAATGTTCTCACGCCTCACCTCACACATGATTCTATTAAAGTTAGTTCGCGCACATGGAATTTCTAATTAGATTGTGAGCTTTAGGAGGTCAGGAGCAGCTGATGTCCTCATGACTTTATACCCAATTTCTAGGCTACTTATAGTGACATCGTAGGTGTCCATGGATTCTTTTATTGGACGAATGGCCTTTTAACATTGATCTTTCACTTTCGAAGCTTTGTGACTTTTGGTGATTTCTTCACATTATGCATTTTCCTCGCTCTCCTGCTATATTATCGACCCGAGCACACACCACACGTACGGTTTCCAAATGGGGTCTATTTTGGTCGATTTACCCTGTTTCTTTGAAGGACAATTTCAAAGCGCGGAGTAATTTAATGGAAAAGTTCAAAATATTTTGAATGGTAATCCCTCCTGAGGTGCTCCGTACAGATCTTTAAACAACCATCCATAAAATGGTTATAAACACATGTTCTTGATAAAGCAGCGGGGAGTGTATGTATATATTTTTGAATTGTAATGCAATAAAAACAGAATGGAAGGATTTAATAATATTCTTCAAAATGTTTCATGGGCATGTTGCCATAATACTTAAGCAAATGGCTTTTTATACCCTTTTCTACTGAGTCAATATTAGTAATTTTCGTAAAAGCATCTTACACAGGCAAGAGAGTCATGAAAGCATTTTCGCCATGAGTCCAATGAGCTTATAGGGAATATCGATCCTTCACGTCAAACACAGCTGACGTGTTTCACCACCAGTAATCCCAGACCTGGCATCCCAAGGGGCCTCATCATTTCTCGTGTTCATTGAGTCAGGATAAGGTTAGGTACCTTAAAAAGATGCTCCCGGAAGCTTGGTGTGCGCA
>KE766599.1:0-11263 GCA_000465285.1 Eidolon helvum
CACAGATGAGGTCTGTAGGGCTGAAACGACGCAGAGGCGGCCAGTGAGAGGCGCGTTTCTGGATCCGTTAGGGTCTCTGGTTTGGGCAAGAGAACCCAATTCTGTAGCTTGGATGCATGCTGGCTGGGGCAAGATCGGGCATCAGGAAATGGGGAGGAAGCTCCAGAGCCAAGTTCCTTGGCTGTCACTCACAGATGGACTCCATCTTCCCACATGATTTGGAGCCACAGGGGAGAGATGGCCAAGCTTGGGTCACGTCGCTATGCCGGGCACAGCGCTGCCCCAAGGGGCTCAGCTGGAGCCTGTCTCAGGTGGCTCTGGCCTCTGTGACAGAAACGGCCCGGTCTGGGCGGCTCACACACGGCAGAAATGTATTTCTCCCGCTCCTGGAGGATGGAAGTTCAAGGTCGGGGACTGGCGTGGGCGGGATCTGGTGAGAGCCTCTTCCAGGCGACAGACCTCCGGCTCCCACTGCGCCCTCACCTGGCTGGTTCTTATGAGGTTCTTACGAGGGAGGGCTCAGATCCCATCCCTGGCGCTGCACCCCGGCCTCACCTGACCCCAGTCACCTTCCGAAGGCCTTGCCTACGATACTATCACGTGGCGGGGGGCGGGGCTTCGATGCATGAATGGGGGGGGGGCAGACCAGACCTCCCCTGTTCCCTGCGTGGTGGCCGCAGTGGGGGCAGCTCCTTTGTCGACTCCCTCATCAATCCTGAGCTCAGCGGAGGAAAGGAGATGCCCCAAACGGGAGTGGCGTTAAGGAGGCACATGAGAATACCGCAAGCCCCTGCAGGGCCCAAGTCGTGCGCCATTGTGTAGGAAAAACTTGTCCCTCACCCTCTTGGTTTCTGGCTGGGCCAGAAAATTTAACTGACCAAGACAGATTATAAGAGAAAAGCATACAAAAACTTGTCCCTCTCCCTCTTGGTTTCTGGCTGGGCCAGAAAATTTAACTGACCAAGACAGATTATAAGAGAAAAGCATACACATATACTTAACATACATTTGACATGGCCTGGAAACCTTCATGAGGAAATAAGGTCCTGAAGAAAGGGTTGGGCTTGAGTGATTTTGTACCAGGTTTGTTGAAGGGTGGAAAGGCGTGGAAGCACGAGGCGGCACACACGGGTCCCAACTAAGGGTTGTTATCCGGGGAAACTCAGCCAGGCCTGTCCATTCGATTCCTCCGACATCCCCTCATCTTCTGAGATAGGGACACTCCGTCCCTCTGGGTACAGTGAGGACGTGTCTCCCACGAGGGTCTGATGTCCTGCTTCAGGGGAGATCAGAGCATCTTTCTTGCACCTGCCACTTCTCAAATCCCCTCAGCTTAAAATATTCAGTATGTCAAGGAGTGCCATATTTTGGGGGGAGTGTGTCCTGAACCCCATCAACTGAAAGCAGAATTTAATGCGCCATGTGATGATGGCTTAAGGAGCCATCTTTATAAACTAGAAATATTCACATTTTCCAGACTCTGAGAGCAAAGATCTGACTAGTACCACGAGCTGCTCCGTGTCATTGAACAGGAGGTTACCCGCTCTGCGTGCGTCTCAGACCTCCTCCGTACGTTTTTTCCACATATGAAATGAGATTGTAAAATCTAGAGCAAGGCACAGACGAAGCAGGAGCCAGGATGGAGAGAGCCCCTTTCAGGCGAGGCTGTCACATCCTGGGACATTTCTCTCCGACCCTCGTGAGGTCTGTTTCCAGTCCCCCGATTGTTGTCTCCAGTCTTTTCCCTACCCGGCCTGTGTGGACACTGCCGTCTTGTCCCATCTTGCCGGCTGACCCTGCCCAGGCCCCCCGTGCCCTTCTGCCTGGCTCAGATTCTGGTTAAAATTTGATTTGAAACCCTTTTCTCTTGCTACGCTCAGCAGGTCAATGATTAACTGGAGTTTCAAGTCCCCTGTTTTCCCTGTTTTTTTCCCCAAGGCCACATCATAAGTCAAAACAGACTCGAACACATCAGAAAACTCAGAGTAGCGGAAGGCCTGGGCTGGAGTCCCACCCGAATGCCCTCACTAGCTACAGGGCCCCGGGCAGGCACAAGGCCTCCGGGCCCTGGAGTGGGCCCTGCGTTTGGCCATCTGTTACTCTACCGTGCCTGCCAGCAGCCTGTGCTCAGTTCACGTTCGTTGAGTGAATAATCAGATAACTACGTGCATAAGCACTAACCTTGCTCTGCCTCAGTTTCCCCCACTTATAAAATCAGAGAGCCGGGCTGGACAACGTTTGAGTCCCTTCTCATGCAAGGATCAGTGTGTCACATAATCGGCAGTTGTGCACTTTCAAGAGAAGGCAAGGCTTTGGTTGCCAGTGCTTTATTTTAAAACACCTTATTACCATTTTAAAAGGTGTTTGAGAATATGTGGGCGGGAATGTATCCATTTTATTTCCCTAAAAATGAAAATAAACCCATCTCCTTCACAACCAAACCAGAGAGGACAGCACCACACAGACGGGGCTGAGCTGGGAGCTGGGGGCCTGTTGAGAAAGGTAACTCTGGTTTGAACGTGGAGCTCCGTTGAGCCATGAGCTGACCCGAACATGGGCAAGGCCCCTGCGCTGTGGCCTAGCGAGCTGTTTTCACATGCGTTATTTTATGAAATCCTTAAGGAGGTAGTGCGCCGTGCATCATTATTTAATAAATAAGGACATGAAGCCTCAGAGAGTCGACTTAATTTGCCCAAGGACACATAGATAATGAATAGACAGAGCCAGGATTTGAATGGAAGTCTGAATAAATTGTTCATGCTTTGATACCTGCCGCTTAATCTTTCGTTTCAAAGAATTTTACCTTTTCGCTTTGTCTTCTTTCATCTATTTTTACTCCACACAATCTGGCCCTTATCTCAAAGACTTCCGTTGCATTTTATCTTCCTCTTAGTTCTTCCATTATTTTCTTCCTTTTTTTTAAGGCGAGGCAACCCTCGGTTGACCTCACAGGTTGCAGGGACCTGGTCAGTTTCCAATCCCTTAGTTTTCATTTTTTACGCCTACAGCACCTGGTCTTCCTAGCTGGTCTCTCATCCACGTACTAACCAGGCCCGACCTTGCTTAGCTTCCGAGATGAGGCGGGATCGGGCACGTTCAGGGTGGCGTGGCCATAGCCATCTTCTCCTTCCTAACTCACTCTTTGATGCATCTGCTTTCCTCCTTTTTCCGAGATGGTTCTCCTCAGTTTCCCCTCAGGACACAGAAACCCTCTACTCACTGAGTCCCAGTGAGTCTACTCAGTTCTGAATCTCATCTTCAAATAATTATCTTTTTTACTTGGTCTTCTCCTTTCTTTGAATTGTGCATTGTGTTTCCTATTGACATTTTATTAAGTCGTTTATACATCCTATGTGAATGGGAAATTTATTTTTAAAAATTTCTGACTGCCAACTATCCATATTTTACTGCTTGATTTCCATAATGAAATCATAGTTTGACGTGTAAGATATTATTCTAAAATAAAATCACTTTATTAAAGCAATAGAGTAAAGCTAAAAAAAAAAAAAAACCCTAGGATAAACAAATAAATATTCACTCCATACCTGTTTGTTGATTACCTATTATGTGTCAGGCATTGTTCTGGATTCTAAAATATAGTGCCTAGTATCTTATTGATTCTAGAAGTTGAAGGATAGAAAATAGACAGTAAGAAAGAAATAAAATAAGACACAAGATATATTTTTTCTACCTGCCTACTACCTATTTGTCCACCTATCTTCGTAAGAACTTAAGAAAAAAAAAATCGTGATATCTTTACTTTTGTTCTAGTTCTTGTTTTAAATCAACTCATCTCTACATGGTTTTGAAAAGTTAACTTCTACTAAACGAAACTTCCCGGCTCCATGAGTATTGACTTGTTAGCTCCGATTATACTTCAGTTGCAGAGCCGATAGCATCTGAGCGAGGCGGGACTGCCGAGGGAGGGGACTTCCGTTCTCCGGTCCGTCCCTCCCACACTCCTGTCGAGCGCTGATGCATAAGCTTGACATTCGTCGTGAGCAAGTTCCATGGATTATTTTATTATACACGTTATTTATAGATCCCACAACCCATCCGTAAAGCATGTGCTGTTATGTTTCATGGATTATTTTATTATACGCGTTATTTATAGATCCCACAACCGACCCGTAAAGCATGTGCTGTTATGTTTTGTTTCATATCACGTCCAAGGAATTTTTTAACCATTTAGACTTGATGGTGATTGAGAGAACAATCAAGGGCATCCCCGAGTTTTCAGACTCTCTGGTGAGTCTCTTACCTGCTACTAAATGTTAACTGAACACTTATGAACACATGTCATGTGCTCCCTCTGGGGTAGTATAAAACATCGAGAAACGTAGGGAAACAGCCAAATCTTTGCTCTGGAATATGGCTCTCAGCGATAATTGACGTATACTGGTCATGTAAGACCTCATGGCTGCTCCAGTCAGGATGTCGTTTGACACACAGATTTGTGGGTATCTATCCAATCTGCTTTGTTTCTCAAGAAATTAAGTTTTATTAAGGTACATAAGTAGATTGGGAAAATTATGTATTTCTGTTGAATATGCTAGTTTTGCTCTTTTACCTACTGTTTTAGAACATGGTAATAGCATCTTAATATAATTTACATTAAAGCTTCTCATGGCAAATTAATCTGGTGTTTCACGTTAAAACATAATTCTTATGTATATATCAAGTTTCAACTATATCGATTCATTTTTAAAAATTTAGACTGCACTACCCTGATTCGTAGTTCTATTAAACCCTGTTTTATAATCCTGAAAATGTTTAACATCACATGTATTTTAAATTATTTAAAAGCTTATTTTATACTTTTCAAAGATTTAAAAATTTTTAAAATTATTTCACAAAAGGCTTGTCTTTTCCAGAATAAATTTAACTTGCCTTATGCAATTAGTATTTACAAAGACTCAAATTAATTGAAACATAGCTAAATAGAACCTTTATTAACTAGATTTTTTTTTTCTTTTTGCTCTGCTTTTAGAGAGAAAGCATAAAATCACTGGAAAGCAAACAAGATAGCAAGGTTTTGTTTTAAAAATTAGCTTTCAGTTTTAGTGCTGAGGTCAGTACATAGCTAGCCCACTTTCCATGTTATAAACTATAGAGTCATGATTCATTTAAAACAATGAACCAGAGAGACCAGTGTTCTCTGACTCATGAAAGAAATATTAAGTTATGTTTGATATTTGCTAAGGCAGAAAAGTAAGCTAATAGATGTTGAGAATACTTTCAGCAATGAAAGCCTGAATCAGAATCGCCTTCCTAGTTATCACTTTGAAAACTAAGAAATTAAATTAATCCAAACTCATTTTTGCCTGAGCATTCTAATTAATCAAATGGTTCAACAAATGGGTGGGTGAGAGATAAAAAATACTTGTGGGAGAAAAACAGAGGCCATACTTACTTTTGGTGAGAGAAATGCCCCATTTAAAAATAATTGTAACGAAAGCTACACATTTATTGAGAGCAGCCAACAGTCCTGTCCTAGTCTTTGCCACGTAATTTCCCTTAAGCCCTGCATCACCCACGCCTTTTCCAGAACCTTCTGAAGACAAGTCCTGCCTTAGAGGTTCTTTCCACTCCACTCTGCTGCAGTCTTCTTAATTTTAACATCGGGTAATAAATATACACAGTCCGACAATATGCCCGTGCCTGGTGCTGTCCTCAGTGACATACAAACCTCCCATCCTGTAGACCCGGCTCTTGTGCCAAACCTCCTTCTAGTTCTCTACCTGAGAATTTGCAGGTTCACACACTTCATTTTTCCACTTTCTTCAAGCGAATCTTGCCAGACGCATAGCAGAAGTCTCTGAGTTAGAATACTGATTTCTCCATCACCAACTTCGTTTACCTACTGACTTTCCAACTTCCGAAAAGAACCTGAGGGAACCCGAAAGACACCAATACAAGAAGAGCCAACATAGAAAAGGGATAGAGGTGCAGAAGAATTCTATCGGGAGAATTATGCTAAGGAAGGCAGTTTGCACTTGAGTCAAAAGATACCGCTTATTTATATTCATGACGGGACAGGGAAAAAATAAAAAATAAAAAACAGGAAACACACGTTGCACTGCTCACATTTGCTTAGAGGAAGTGAATCAGAGCATCAGCAAAACCTTTTCTGGGCTGAACTTCGAGACGCGTTTCCTCGGTGGCTCTCTGTCTCAAGGCCTGTCACGTGAGAGGCGTTTCATAAATAGTCGTTGAGTGAGGGCTGGATGGTGAACGTGAGTGGCATTTGGCTCTTGAAGGGGAGGGCAGGGCCGGCTCCTTGTCCTCCGTCCACCGTGAAGGTCCCTGGGCGGAGGGTCAGCGTGAAACACTCAGTACACCCCTGAGTCGTGTCGGCTGAGCACTCCCCTCCCTCTAGCCCCTGCGGGTGTCCAGTTAAGATGGTCTGAACCTTCACCTCTCAGACTCTCAGCAGCCTCAGGACCCCGTCGACTGTTTTCTTGATTGGGGTTTTCTTTCCTTTTTCTGCTTTGATTTTGTTGTTGTTGTTGTTGTTTTTATTTGGATTCCAGACTCCTGCTGTGGAATATTCTCAGTTTTCTCTCCATCACTGTTTCTATTTCTACCCAAAACTTCTAGTAACAGAAGTCGACGGTGGCAGATTTTGTTTTCACCGAAGGCTTGGGGGTCGCAGTGTGGGGTTATGGGACAGAATGGGTGAAGAGTTAACGTGACAGCTGGCCATTGCCATCTTAGAGACAGCTGTCTCTCGCTGTGACTTCCTGCGGAGCTGCGGGGGCCTCTCATTCTCGTCCCTTATGCATAGCAACTTGACCTTCTGTCTTTCCCTCCCATTCAGTGGTTCAAAAAGCCCATCTTCGAATAATCAAAAGGTACCTGGGATATTTCTCAAAGAGAACTATCCCGAAGAGAAATGCAGGTCTCCTCAAACAACCGGCCCAAACTAGAACCAGATTTTAAATAATGAAAGTTTTCTCCCTGCTGCACATGTACTGATGGATGGGGTCCTGGGGACCTGCTCCCCGTCAGCGTACCCACAGGAGGACAGGCGTCCAGGGGCGCCGGGCCTGGGAGGCAGCGAGCATCATGGGGGGAAGAACCTGGCTTCCCGCCTGCCTGAGCTGGGTTCATCTTCTCGCGAACGCCCCCCTTGCTGTTTGCTCTTGGACAGTCTTCCGCACCCTCTAGTTTATCTTCTCGCGAACGCCCACCTTGCTGTTTGCTCTTGGACAGTCTTCAGAACCATCTAGAGCTTCGCTTTACTCATCCATAAAATGGAGAGAAGAACTCTTAATCTTAGCGTCGTTATGTGCCATTTGCCCTGCAAGGTGACTTCGTTTTTCCGGACCGTTTGCGCTTTGAGCTTCCCGTCTCACTGTGTCAGGAGCGGCTTTGCTTCAGAGGACTTTCAGGCACGGGGGGACAGCCAGGGGAGACGCCACTCTCATGCTCGCGGGACGGGCGAGCTGCCCCAGGGGGACGATGGGTCCGTATCAGGTCCGTGGGTCTCTAGGGAACACAGAGAAGGAACCGGCGGCGTTTTTGGCGTTTGCCACTGAACAGCAGCGAGGGCGAACCCGCACTTCGTTACCGATTAAAAGAAAGGGGTTGAGCCAGATGGACTTCAGGGTCCCGCAGGCTCACGACAGGCTTTGATACCGGGATTCGGTCAATCGAATGTAGCCTCGAAGTCTTAGAGCGTGTTTTCTGAGTGTATCCCGGTAGAGCACCTTGGCTGCAAAAGGCTAAAAGTTATTATTTGGGAATAATAAATCAGGGCAAAAAGAGATGTAGAGTCCATGGTATTTTATTAGTTTCGGGTTTGCTAATCCTTATTTTATGAGATTTGATTTGCGTGACGTTTTCTTTCCCGTTCCTATTGTCAGAAAAAAAAAAAAAAAAGGATATCTTTTGTGTTCAGTGAAGAGATAGGCCAGAGCCTAATGAATGTGTGCTTTGCCCTTGCTCAGATAAATGAGATAGTTATAGGAAGTCATGGCAGGCTACGGGGGCCCTTCTGTTTGCCATGGTAAAATTAATACCTTACAAGTTTCCTAAGGACTTTGTAAGATGTCATAGATTTATTTTTAATATAATTTCAAAGTTGGAAAGCTAGGAAATCCGAAGGTTGATTCTTGATAAGTTCATTAGAAAAATGCAGAACAAAATGACATGTTAAACGGAAAATATTCTTCCATAACATTTTATTATCACTCCAAGACTACACATTGTAATTTGCAAGTAATTTAAAAATAACCTGAAAATATGAGTCCTCTGAAGAGTATATGCAACATTTTGCGTGATTTTTGTGGTTCTTTTTTTTTTTTTTTCTTAGCTCACTATATTGAGAGATTGTAGTCTGTATGGTTTCACAGAAGTAAGCCAAACCACGGACCACTTGAGCTGAAGGGCACCCCAAGACCACCTGTCTCTGGGAGAGGTGGGTGTCCTCCTTTTAAAGGATGGAAAAGAAACATTCTTGGTCGCCTCCTGAGTTTTATTCCCATAGACATCAGCCAACGGTCACTCTGTTCACTCTTCTCTATCCCTGCATTGTGTGCATCTTCACTTATTTGTTTTCTTAAATACAAGAAATGCTTGCAAAGCAATTAGCACACTGCGTAATACTTGCTAAGGACATCGGTATCATTCTATGCACATGAATTTTTGAGAGATGAATCCAAATCTGGGGGAAATATTGGTCAATTAATAAATGTATTATTAAAATATCTTCATTCTATAAAGATAGATTCATAAATTCAAATATTGTTTCCAATAATTCAATACTAGAATAGTATTACTATTACAAACATATACCCTCAACAATTAATCATATCGAATTGAGAATCAAAAAGATATTTAAATTCATCATTCCTCACTTATTTTCATCTCTGAAGAAATTGCTCATTTCCAGATCTTTTCTTTTTGGCTCAATTCATTCTTTTGGCTTTTTGAAAAATAAAAATATATATATATACATAATTTGGGTAAGCTTTAATTTAACATTTTTGTTTCTACCAATTTTTTGAACAAATTTGAAAAAAAAGCAGCCAGGAAAGCATAATTACAGTAAGAAAATGTTTTTGTGTGTATTTATGCACATTTGTGTATAAATATATTTATATTAGGAAATCAGAAACTCCCCTAAAAAATTATAATGAAACTCGCTCATAGGAAAGAAGAGGCATGTGGGCAATTTCTATAATTGGATTATTTTAGGAAAACTTTATCAAGAAGAATTGCAGGTGCAGATATCCAAATTTTCCTAGCAACTAACTACCTTTGGTCCCACCCACCGCAGACCCCACTAAATGCACCCCTGTCTTTACACAGAACTAAATGTCTTGCAAGAACAATTTGTGTAAAGAGAGGTTTATAGAGATTCAAAGGACAAGTGCCTAAATGTAGTACAGTATCTTATTATCCCTCTTCATCACATGGATTTGGGCCTCAGGCCTGAATATCGGTCGGTCAGAAGCTCAATTTTATTAGCATATTCCAAAAAATAATTAAGA
Source organism: Eidolon helvum (assembly GCA_000465285.1). Classification (NCBI taxonomy): domain Eukaryota; kingdom Metazoa; phylum Chordata; class Mammalia; order Chiroptera; family Pteropodidae; genus Eidolon; species Eidolon helvum. Next base: position 9,498 of record KE766599.1, read on the forward strand.
AGCAAAAGTACAAAAACTAGTCGAATGTGCATTAAGTCATTTACGATGCAAGTGTAAGCCTGACTCCGATTCAGATTCCAGAACTAAGAGGTGAACTTGGCCTTGCTACCTGGTCTGTTTCCCCCGATCTAAGTGTATTATTATATGTATGAGATTCGATTATCAAGAAGTAGGTAAGAATAACAAATTACAAGAGTATTTTTTTTTTTCAAGTCATGATTGGAATGAATTAAAGTTGCCCAGTGGGCAGTTCATTAGCCAGACGGTGGGCCCTGGGCAGCTTCCCACTGGTTCTGCAGTACCCAGCCCAGTGCCCGGTCCATAGTAGGTACTTAATGAAATGCCGACCGACTCAGTAAAGTTGGGTCACGTCCTTATTTTCTATGCTTTAGTGGTGGAAACTACTACTTATTAGACCATCGCTTTCATCCGCTCAGAAAATATGCGCACGTCTTAGCTTTGGGTATGTTTTGTAGGCCAGCAAGAAATTCTTTAATCGTTTTTGATATAATGCTGTGAAATTAATGTAATTGGTCAATAACAGGGAAGCATAAATTTGTCAAAACATCTGAAGCAAAACACATTTAGAGCTCATTGCTAGGTGTCCCTGGTAATTGTTCTGGTGTGAAACCAGCAGCAAGCAAACAGGATGACCCTCTTAGATCCCAGCTAAACCCTCAAGGCCATTAAATGCACTAGAGCATAAATACATTAAGTTTGATTCCATCAACCTGAAAGTGGTTAATGCTAACTTCTAAAATATGCTAAATAGCCTCCTAGATAGAGCTGGCTTAAAACCCCAAACTTTCACACCTTATTATCAAGCTTTCTTTAAAACAACTTGACATGCTGGCCCAACATCACCCATGAAGAGAAAGGAAGGTTAGCCTGCACGTTGTCGCCTGCCATTCACCTACCAACAGAAGACCCAAATAACTCCACATTCACACTTAGATTTCTTGTATCTCAGGTCCTCTTCTTTTCAATAAATTAAACCAAACCAGAAACAGGTTTTATTGCTTACAAATGAGTGCTTCTGCTCTGTATTTTCATGTGAGACCTTATATTAACAATGTTGTTTTAGGGATTTGCATAAACTCAGTATCTGGAGTGGACTCTTTTTACACTTGTTTTGTATTCTAAATCAGATCAGGCAAAAATGTGAGGGTGTTAAAAAAAGTGCTCAGATGGAGGATGGGTCATCAGATAATTCAGAGATTGTTTTAAAACTCCCCCCTCCCCCCCAAAAAAATGTTAAATAGTTCCCTTAAAGATACCTTAAAGAATTTTTGTTAATAAGACAAACTGCACTCATTTTTCCTCCCAACTCTATATGCCAGTTTGCCTATTATTTTGTGACTGTTGAACTAGAAGTTCTTATTTCTTTCTATCAGTTAGGGCTTTGGGCTATTGTTTGGGGGCATGAATCTTATCCATCCATCTATCTTCTTAGAGTTTTCAGCCAAGGGGTCTGTACACAAGAGGACGATAGACAGATAAGGAACAAAGTGCCAGGTAATTAATTAGACTGGGCAATAGCCTGGACTATCTTCAAATTCAGGGCTCTTGTGAAAAATCACATGGGAACATGTGGCCTAGACCAGAGGTTCCTTATTTCATTCCCTGAATCTCTGCCTAATGAACCAGGCAAGTGTGGAGATTAGATTTTATTATTTCAGTGTGGGGAAGGGCCAGTGAGAATCCTCGCTGGCGAGAGAGCGAGGAAATGGGCATCCATGTAGGTAGAGACACACACACACACACAC
>KE766609.1:12689-47407 GCA_000465285.1 Eidolon helvum
CGCCCGGCCGCGCCCCCCGGGGGGGGGGCCGGGCCCGCCCCCCCCGATCAGCCCCCGCGAGCCCCGCCGCCATGGGCGCCTCGGCCTCCAGCCAGCTAGACGAGGGCAAGTGCACCTACATCCGAGGTACGCCCGCCCGGGGGACCCTTGGGCCACGCCCGCCTGGGGGGTCGGGGGCGTCCCGAGCGCGTGCTCGTGGTGCGCCCCGGTCTCCACGCCTCCTCTCTCTACCGACTCGGGCCGGGGTCCGCAGGTGCCACCCAGCGCGGTGCAGCCGACCCGCGCGCTGCGGCCGGGGTGGGGCTAGGGATGCTTCGGGAAGCGCCGCGGGATGGTTGGGAGAGGCAGGTGCAGGCTGCCGGGGGGGGGACGACCTCCCTTCCTGCGCCGCGCCCGCCTCGGGGTCTCGCTTGTCTCCCTTCGCACCGCTCCCCGGGTCCCGCGCGCAGAAACACCTCGCCCTCCGGCCTCTGGCGCTGGACGTCGTTCAGAGCTCTTTGTGAACTTGCCGCAGAGAACCGCGGGGATATCCCTGGTCTCCAGATATTTCTCTGGGGATTCCCGGCCTGTAAGGAGAATTTCCCTACTGGTCACGCTGGCCTGGTTTGGTAAAACGCAGCGTGGGCCATGGTTTCACTTGAACTTCAGAGTGTGACTTGGGGGATGATTTCATCAGAGGGAGAAAGGACAATGTCATTTTGGTCCCAGGTTGTGAGGTTCCCTTCCCTCCCCGGAGAAGGGAGAAAGCAAAAGAGGAACACTAACATATTTTGTAACTATTGCTAAAGTTATAGATGGGGAGAGACTCATTTTGGGAGACAGACAGCGATAAGATGACTCAGAAAAGAGTGTGAGGCCAAAAAAAAAAAAAAAATCAACAACAAAAAAAAACAACCAAAAAACCCAACTGAACTGAAACTGCAGGAAATCATGACTGTCTCCTGGGTGTATCTGGCCTCCCTGGCTCCCCGCCCCCCATACACCTTGCCCACAACCACCACCTAATATTTGGTTATTTTGTGAGTTTAGTATTTTTTTCTGGCTTTAGAAATACTTTCTAAATTAGGCGTGAAACTCTAGGTTTTACCCTAATTCGATAAAGAAATGGTTAAGTTCTACCCGACACCCCTTTCTGGCCTCTGAACTTTTTCCTAAAAAGAAAACATTTATTTAGTGTCCTTATTCATATTTGTTTTCAGTCACCAAAATGTTTAAACCCATTTGAAAGGGATATCAAGTCAGGACTCTTGAGCATAGTGTAACTGATTTTCCAGATGCCGGGTCTAGTGTTTTGGGAGTGAGAAGGTCACGAACAATCCATACCTTCATGGGATAAAAGTTTGTCAAGTATCCCTTTGCTGTCATTTAAAGTGGGAAAAATATGAATGACTTATTTATATTAGTAAAAGAGCTAAACTAAGCCTGCCTTAGTCTTACACATTTGACTATATGCTCATTGTTTTCACCAGTTTTGTATGTGGGGGACTAAAAGGATGATGTGGGAGAACAGAATGAGAAGGTGCTTGCATTGAGTTTATGACATTTATTTTATAAGACTTCCTCTCACTGGAAAGCTTAGAAACACCTGAAGTGGAAGCATGGTCATCTACAGCAATCTCTGGAAGTCCAGCAACATGAGAGATTAACTTGCCTGAAGATGGCTTCGTGGTCATGACAGTTGCTGCTGATGCATGCATTATATTCATGTGAAAAGAAAATGTGTAACGTTTTTATCCTGAAATTAAATTATTAAATCTACAAAAGTATGACATAGCCAGTGCACGGGAAGGAATTGTAATGAATGCATTCCGAATGAATAAAACTATAGCAGCTTGTGCGACAGTCACCACATCCTCTAGTCTTGCTCAGTTTCATCTCCTTATTGGGAGGGCACTCTCAAGGTATACAGGAACTGAGGGAAGAGAAGAGTTAAAGTTAGACTATCTCCAGAGAAAACGAGACGTTGCCTCATTTGAGAATACAAGTCTCGCCAAAGGAGAAAAGAGCATTGGAAAAATGCACGGGTGTTGTGAATTGTTAGTGCATGAGCAAGTGAAGATCGTGGGCTGTCGTTTCCTGACGGTTCTGAAGCCCCAGATCCCTGAAAAAAACTATAACCCTATCTTCACCACTTTGCCCATCCTTTAGCCTATAAATATTCTCAAGCTTTGATTTAATTGTAAGTAGAATGATTGAAAGTATGACTGTAAAGTTTAAATAGAATTTTATGACCCGTTTCTCATAAAGTAGCTGCCAGTGAAATATTATAGATTTGAAAGCTCTTGTAGCTGGGACAATAAATTTCTTTCAAGCTTGATAAACTTTGCTAACATATGGAGAATAACTAGTATATTTCGAGTGAATTTTCTTAACTTATGTGTTAGCAGCAGCTGTCTGAATCAGCATTTATTTTTAGACAAATCAGTTAACAGCTGTCATTTGGTTTGTGTGCCTCAAAACTTGGTGCGATCTTTGGCACATGGATGTTTTGAGAATACATTATGTCTTAGGCTTTGGTAAATCGGTAAGTAAAGGGATATCAGGAGCATTAAGGCGTTACTTCATTTCTAAAGGTGTTAGTTTGAAAACTATTACCACACTCATGTTTCTTACAACAGAATAAATTTTTAGGATTGTTTCTATAAGACTTTCAGTAACTTCCCTTAATAAGATGTTTATGTTAATAAATAATACTGAGACCAAATTTCAGTCACATGGGCAGTGTCATCTGTTAGCCTTTAGCGATGATTTTAGCACTGACCTAAAAGGATCTTCCTTTAATAAAAAATAAAGCTCGTATAATTTAGGTATAAGTGGCACTTTTCTCTTTTTATGGAAAATTGGTGCTGCAGCTAGGAACTCTGGAATACACAGGTCCTGGTTGGGGGCTGGTGGACACTTCTAGGCCTGGTAAAAGCAAATAACAATTATAAAAGAAAATAACTGTTCTTTTCTTAGATTTACTATTGCACAGTAAATCACACTCAAGCTGTGAAGGGCCCACTGGCTTCCTTTGAAATACTCATCAGTGATCTGATGCTTTAAAGTAAGAAATGAGTTTCGGCTTAAAAACAATATGTATTTCTCTCAGGGAATTTTCTCATATTCATACTGTAAGAGTTAACTTGGGTGGCTGTATATGAAATTTATGCTGATAACAGTGACTGAAGTCTCCATGGACAAGGTGAATCGAAGATAGGAGAGCTATACGTGGTTGCAGTCTACTTAACCTAGAAGTGTTGTACTGGTCCGCACATTTGCTTATTCTTCAGTCTTGATTTGCTGGTAGGAGATGGGCATAAGAACTGGTCTGATTTATCTGGATAACTATGACAATGTTATCTTAGAGGCCAATTTGTCTGCCTAGTATGACAGTAGGAAGTGGGTAAAGATTGTACCATTAGTATTTGTCTCACTTCCTAATTTGTAGAAATGAATGAATTCTCCTAAAAATGAGTAATTGCAACTCCCCAGGTGGGAATAGAAGGGAAGGCAGAAAGAAGGAGAAGACCCAGTATGAATAACATATGAACATATAACGATTACATTATATTTTGATTAAAAATGCCTTCGAGCATACCAAACTACTGATGAAGCTAAGAGGAGTTTTAAATTAGGAAAGCCATTGCAGATTGGAGCTTTCTAGTGGCAATAATTACTTTTTACCACCTTCAGATTTTGTGAATGGAAATCAAGACGCTGGGAATTTAGTATGAATTGAGAATTTCTTAGGTTCATCAAAAGTAAAGATGCTAAATTGAGACAAGTGAACATTTCTCCTGTACTTGTGGAAGAAACAGTGACCTTCCTTCTTGGGTCCCAATTCATGCTTTGATGAACTCATAGAGTCAGATGCTAAATCAAGATCTTGCCTGATAAAACACTTCTTTTTTCTATAAGCATTGCCAGCAAGAGGACCACACCATAAAGGTGCTTTAATAATAATAACTATTAAAATGACAATAGTGATATTAACATTTTTATTTTTTAATTGATTTTTGCCACGGACTACTAAATTTATTGAGTTTTACTGCACTGTAATCTTCGAGAAGGTTTGAACTGGGTTCCCAGGTAGAAAGTGCAAGAACAGGAGCTCAATTTGTAACAGTGGTTTCTAATATACCTAAGTTAAACGTACTATGAAAGTTTTACAGAATACGTAGTGTGCATTATGGTGGTGACTTTTAATCTCCTAATCAGAAATTTTAATATTTTTTTTTGTCAGTGAAGCTCAGTAATACTATTTTAAGAAAAAAGGTGCATACAACAATTTGCATTGTGAAATGGAAAATCAAGTTAGAAGTGAAGATAAAAGAATGATGGAAAGGAAGACAAAAGAATAAAAGAGCACAGTTCATCTGTTACAGTCCATTTAAAGCACTTTAGTAAAACATAGGACATGAGGACTAAAATTTTAACAGTTCCAAATTAAAATACACACACACACACACACACACACACACAGACAACACCAAGCAAAACCCCAAATGCACACTGCTACTCCTCCTTTGAAACTGGAAAATTCATTTAAAAGAGAAACTAGCAAGTTTCTGCGAATAAGAAAATGCAAACTGGCTTATAAAAATGATTATTTTTTTTGTACTACATGTTTTTTCTCACTTTGAGAAGGAAAAAATTAGAGAGATGAAAGCATTTAATTCAATTTTGCAAATTGCAAGATCTAGGACCCAAAGTGGTTTATATTTTTATGCTTTTTGTGTTCAGACATTGATGTCTGTAGGATTAGAATAAATTAATAGTTTTTACTAGGAGCCCCAAAGTGATTTTTTAAAAGTCCATTGTCTGAAGGAATTTTGGAAGAAGAGTAAATGTGTCTATGCCAAACCGCATGGATTTTTATTTTAAACCAAAACAGGTTCAGAAAACCACACAACAGAAATGCAGAGCTTAGTAAATCATTATAAGGCAAATATCCTTATAGCCATCAGCCAGGTCAAGAAATGGGAAGAACTTCAGTAGCCATCCCAGAAGCCTCTGTGTACTCCATCCAATCCCAGACCTTTTTGTCTCTCCTAAAATAACCACTGTTTTCAGTTGTTTATTGCTGCCCAACAAACTCCCCCCAAAGATACTGGCTCTTAAAACAGCAATTTATTTGCTCACAATTCTGCTTTTGCCCTAGATTCAGCTGGGCAGTTCTGTACCTTATATTTCCTGGTGGTCATTCCTGTGACTGCATTCCACTGACAGATTGGCTAGTGGCTGGCCTCACCTTGGAAGGCTTTCTGTCTCTCTAGGTGGCCTTTTACCTTGTCTTTCCAATAGGGCACTGCACTTTTAAAATGGTGGGTCAGGGTTTGCAAGATTGCAAAAGCTTCCAGAAGCTGCCAGGGCTTCTTATGTCTTAGGCCTGGAATAGCATAGCATTACTTGCTACCTTCTATTGCTTAAATCAAGTCTGAGGTCAGCCATGACTCAAGAGTAAGGGACTCCAGGAAGTCATGAATACCCTGAGTTATGGTTCGTTGGAGGTTAGCACTGTAACAGGTTACCACATCACCCACTAATCCTAGATTTTATAGTGATGACTTCCTTATATTTCCTTATGGTTTTATCACCTAACAGTGCATTTTTAAATACTATCGTTTAGTCTTGCCCACTTAAAAGATATCTGTTTTAAGTTGTTTTTTTTTTTAATCCACAGTTTTCCCTTGCATCTCTGTCTTTTGCTTGCAAATTAATTATCTGTTGAAGGATCTGTGCCATTTGACATGTATAGTTTTCCACAGTCTGACATTTGCTAATGGTGCAAGTTCCACACATTTCTCCTGTATTTTGTACAAATTGACAGTGATCATAAGACTTGATCAGACTGAAGATTAATACTTTTGTCAAGACCATAGGTGGTGCTGTGTTCTTCGTTTGGAGGCACATACCATGTGGTTGTCTCTTTGTGATGTCAGCAGCCATTGATGCTCATTGTCAAGATCCATTAACTCGCTGGGGGTTCAAAATATGGTGATGTTCTAATTATGTCACTTGTTTTCATTTATTAACTGGAATAATTACATAGAGTGCTACTTACCTTATCTATTATTCGATTACGTTGTATTAGAGTTCATATAAGCAAGACAGGATAAAAACTTTATCTTTTCCTTTTTTTTTTTACTAGTTTTCAAGATAATTTATTGGTTTCTTGTCATCCCCTAAAGGTGATCAATGAACTTAAAAAGCATCATTATGAACTCACGAATTCCATTGAAATGATTATCCTTATTGAAGTTTAAATTTCCCATAATTGGCCATGAAAGTCTCTTCAGGTTGGCTTCTGAGTCCTACCCTAATAGTGTTTGATAGCTTCCTTGACATCTGGTAGGTCAGGCTATTCTAGGCTCATATTGTTTACTTCCTATCCTGTACTTGGAACAAGCAATATCTATAAGAAGCCCTGATTTATCATAGTGGGAAATGGTATTTCAAGATGATTGTTTGGGCCCAGGGAGGCTCGTTGCTAGGACTACGTTGACTATTGTTTCTGGACCATTTTAGTGGACAGAACTAGGAAAAATGTATATTTTACTACATTTTATTTATATCTCTTTTTTTCTTGGTTCTCAAGGCACAAGAAAATAGAATTAAATATCCCCAAATTCCCATTTATTTTCTCCCACCTTATATATACAACAGTCTCAGATAACAATATGAATCCTACCACCATTAATTATGATTGTGGAAAACTAATGAACAAACTGTTTTAAGAATCAGTAATACAGTTCTTTGTATATGCTATCCCCATTCTCCTCTAATTTTATTTTATGGTTTTACTGTGTCAGACTATAACCATTATATTATATTCTCTTTTCTCATTTACTCTTTTTTTTAGAAATAAATATTATTTAATGCATTTGTCCTTATGTTGATATCTCTCTGGTGTTCAAAGCTCATTATCTAGTAGATTCCTCAAGAAGAGTTCACAGGAACATAAAGAAGTATGAAGACAGACTAACTTTAGTGTCTCAGTGACAACACCAAAGGTCGGCTTATTTTTATCTTTCTACTAGCTCTCCTTATGGTTGAAAGATGCCTAGAGCAGCAATAGATATCACATTCTTAGGTAAAACGATGTCTCAGAGGCTGAAAAGAGGACTGTGTCTTCTTTGAGTCTCTATAAGAGCAAACCTTTCCCAGATGCCTTACTCCCCCTTACATCCCACTGATCAGAATTAGGTCACACATTCCTTTCTAAGCCATCACTGCAAAAGCCTGGAATTATCACGATTAGGTTAGATGATTATAGATTTAGTCCTAGACTGAAATTAGGGGCAGCCTTCTCTGAAGCACGCGGCTGTAGGGAAGATCATTGATACCTGAACCAAATCAGGTTCAGTTAGCAGAGAAGAAACATGAGTGGCTTTTAGGTAGGTAACCAACATTACAAGTTTTGATAAAGATCATGAAGGAAATAAAAAATGTACTGAGACAGAAAACCGATGATAGAGATAGGGCAAGGAGATGAGATATACTTATGATATGGTGTTCAGCTGCTATTCATGTGAAGGACCAGGGAGAGTATTTTGAGTAGAGAGGACAGCATATAGAAGGGGAAGGAGGAGATGGAACTTGAAGGAACTGAAGAAAGGGTGGTATAGTTGGAGTGGAGTGAGCAAGAGGGCGAGAGGTTTGATGGGAAGGGATCCCTCATAGCACTTACAGTCTACAGACATGATATATTTGTTTGTTAATTCTTTATTGCTTGCCTACCACCACTAGAATGTAAGCTCCATGAAAGCAGGATCTTCATTTATTGCTATATTCTCAGCAAATAGATTACTATCTGGTATATGGCTTGTTATCAATAAATAATTAATTGATTAATAAATAAATAAAAGGAGAAAGAAAGAAAAACTATTATGAATATCCTAAAAAATAAGAAAAGTATTGAGTTTATGAAAGAAGTTCAGGATGCAATAAAGAAATGACAATAATAAAATAAAAAATAGCTCTTGGAAATTAAAAATCTAATGATCAAAGAGTTTAAAAACCCAACTGTTGCTTTAGAAAATTAAGTTGAAGAAATCTTGCAGAAAATATGGCAAAAATATCAAAAGATGGAAAATAGAAGAGGCAATATGAAAAAATTAAAGGGTCAGTCCCAAAATTTCAATATCTGACTTACAGGAATCCCAGAAGACAGAGAACAAAGAAAATGAAGGGGAGAAAATTATCAAAGAAATCATGGAAAATATTTTTTAGAACAGATCATTTGTCTCTGGATTTATAGAGCCAAATAATCCTGGTGCTCATCCAAAGCTAGGAATAGTTCATGTTCCCATCTTCCAAAATAGAAGGACCTTGTAACACATAGGGCATTATATAGATTCCTCAGTAGCAGCCAGCAGAAATTAGCCCTAGAATTCAAGACTGCTCTGGACCTGCTCTAATAAAACATCTAAAAGCAAATCTCGAAAAGATCAAAATGATCCTTAGTAACCTAACTGCATGCCTGAACAAAGTGCAACATTCTTTATAGAAATACCACAAAATACACATTCGACAGTGTAAAATTCACTATCCAGCATCCAATCAAAAATGACCAGACAAGTGAAGAAGCAGGAAAATATAACTCTGGGGAAAAATTCATCAATAGCAAGAGATTTGGGAATTACAGACACAGTGAAATTAGCAGATAAGGATGCTAGGACAGTTTTCATATGCTAAAGTAGCAGGAGACAAGAACACGGTGAAGAGAGAAATGGAAGATGTAAAAAAATGCTCCTCTACAGTCTTCAGGGAAGAGCAATATGACTACTGTGTTTCTGAGGTCTGGTGGAGCATCTGTTGGAGAATGTGGTTTTACTACTTGCTACCAGCATTCTCAGTGGATCTGGGAGAGAAGCAGAGCAGATCTACATGTGGATCTGCTGACATGTGCTGGTCTGGGGCCAGGACAGGCGAGCAGGACCAGCTCAGAAATGGAGGGAAACTGGATGTTCTTTCAAAAAGGGCATCGTTAGTAGTGGTCCTGCGCCATTATCATTGGAGCTCATGCTCCTACAGGACAAGTGACAATTTCTGTGATGAGCTTGGAAGAATTCAGAGGTTTTCCCAATTTGGACTGAATGCATTTGTTTGAAAAATTATTTCCTACATAAGTCATGCTGAATGAATTAGAGAAATATGTTTGAATAATTGCCTAAACAAAACAGACACAGGCTTGGAGTTAGATTAAGATAAATTTTATTAGCAACAATAGAAAATGTGTAACATCTGGAGTATAAATATTTTAAATAGTTCTATTGGAGAGGAGGATTAAGTTAGTAACATTAATTGAAATGTGCTGTTTAAACTTAAAGTAAATAAGAATTTTAGAGCATGACCAAGACCTAAGAGCATGACTATCAATTGGGATGGCACTTCTTAATGAAATATGATTGCTCCTGGTCTGAGGAATGATAATAACAATAACAGTAAACACTAATATTTATTGAATGCCTACAATGTGCCAGGCAAGTCAGTGTCTCAGAGAAAAGATAACAGATTATCTAGTTTCCTTCCAGAAATTCCAAGCCTTATCCACATAACTTTTTCTTTAATGGAAAGGAGTATCAACTTGATACGATTTGAACAGTAACATATCCATTTTAAATGAACTAAACTAGTAATTTATTCCTTGGTATAAACTGAAACATTTACTAAATCCTTGATTCCGTATATTAATTGTAAGTGATTTGATGATTTTTTGAAGTGAATATTATCAGTGGATGAGATTATAAATAGTTTAATTCAGAGATTAAAATTCATCTAAATGTTAGCAAAACATAATATGGAATTTACAAATAGGTGAAAACAGGCATGGTAGGTCATTTTAAAACTTTAAGTAAAATGGCAACGTTAGGTACTTTCTTTATTATAGAAGAAAATATTTAGAATTGGGAAGTGAGGCACAGAAGACTGATCATTGGAGCTTTCAAATTTGAAAAACAGGCATGATCATCTGAGGACTCACTGATTGTGAAGCTGGATTCTCTGTAGATTTTGGACCTGTCAACTGGCTGCCTTCAGTTTCTCATATGTAAAATGGGGATGAGGAGTAATGCTGGTGAGATAAAAAGAGCTCAGGAATGAAGATAATATAATTATTCAATTTCCCAACCCAACTATTATGCTAATCAATTTGTTTTTACTATCAGTAATGGCATCAAGCATTCTCAGAGTAAATAATTGGCTTTCAAATACTGTCGAATAATACCTATTTCACACATTTGTTCTGTAGACTAATTAATGTTTCAGAGTGTTTAAACACAATGCCTCTACAGAAGCAATGGCATTATAATTTGTTGGGACACTCTAGGATTGTAATTAGTACTAATTAGATTCTTTTCAACAGCTTGTTGAATTTACAAATTACTGCATCTAAGGTAGTCTGTCTGCTTTATTTATTCATTATGAAATAGTTAGGCACCATGGTTTAAACAGAGCCTTTAAACAGTTATTCTCAAGATTCTTCATATACTCCTCCCCTCAAATTAGGGGAGGCAGTAGGAAGATAACTTTCTAGGAACCGTCACGGGAGACAGCAGCTCTAGTGGTGTACCAGGCGTTAGCTCACACTGGCTGGCAGGTGCCAAATCTTGGAGTTTGGTATTTTAACCAAAATTTTAATGTGCTACTAGAAATCTTAAAATTACATCATATTGGTAGCTTGAAATCAGCCATGATAGGTCTTTTTTTTTTTTTTTGAGACTCAGTTTACCAGTATGTCACTGCCAGTGTCCTTTTCGTCAGTGCATGACATCTGGGTGCAGTCAGAACCAATAGCCAGTGGCCTGAAGCCAGATTTCAGTTGTATATTAGTCAGAATAGGCTGACTGCTGAAACTCACACTCCCATCTCAGTGGCTTGACTTGATAATGATTTGTACCTTACTCATTACCCAATCCAATGTGATTCCTTATGGAATAGAGAGGGGGCGTCATTCAGGGACCTAGGCTCTTCATCTAGTGCATTGTGCCATGGACACCATTGGCAGTCTGGTGAAACTTATGGGCCCCTTCTCAGAATGACATTTTTAAATTAAAAAAAAATACACAGGATTACAAAAGAAACCAAGTTTATTAAAATGCAGTTATCAAAATATTTTTTTAAAATCTGCAATATAATAATGTATGCGTTTCTTCATTAATGCTTTCAATGACAAGGTCTCGTGGTGGGTGTAAAACTGCTGTCATGATGATGAAGTGCTGTCTACGATACGCAGCAAGTGAAATGTGCTATGAAAACAGTTGTGATCTCTGTTGGTGACAGAGTCACAAATACTGCTAAATTCTGCTGTGGTTTGTTGCCTACGTTCATAATTGAAGGAAATGCTGAATTTGAGTTAGAAGTTAAAAAAAAGTATTTCTTCCTCTTCAACTTTTGGACTCCCTGAGTTCTATCTGCAAGCCCCCAGAAGGGTCCACTGACCCCAGATTTGGAACCTCGGATCTAGAGGCTCCATTATTCCCAGGACCAAAAAGACCTTAACTGGATATCTGCGTATATCTACAGATAGAAGGAGGGACAGTGGTGAATTAGTTGCGACCATTTTATAGACCAGGCCTGAAGGTGGCATATGTCATTACTGTCTAAGCTTCAAGTTTCTGTGTGACATAGCTTCCTTCTGTACCTTCCTGTTTGGCAATTCCCATCAAAAGTCCTATCCCTCTGATGACCACCTCTTCCCTTACATTCCCTCAGCAAGTCAACCCGAACACTGTGATAAGCAGTTTTTCTACTTTAAGTGTACTCTCACTTTGAGGGTAGGCTGTATCTTTATCTTTAGATAAGAACAGTTCAAGCCCTCCAAATGTGAGCTGTCTGATATGATAGACTTGAGATACATGTGGCTACTGAGTGCTTGAAATGTGGCTAGTCCAGATTAAAATATGATGCAAGTGTAAAATACACACTGGAATTTGAGGACTCGTACAAAAGAAAGAATGCAAAATGTCTCAGTATTATTTAGTAGCAATTACATATTGAAGTGATACTATTTTGGTTCGATTGGTTACATAAAATATATCAAATTTAATTTAATCTATTAAAAATTTTTAATGTGCTACTAGAAATCTTAAAATTACATTTGAGGCTCATATCTCTGGCTTATATTCTATTTCTTTTATACTAATGGTTCTTTTATACTAATGGTTTGTAAGGGACTGAAGGAGAAGCATCTAATGTAACTCCTTTCTTGTAACCTAAAACAGAGTGAGCTGCTTCTGTCTACATAGCTAGTAATGGCAGACATGGGACTGTAACTCAGGTCTCCACCCCTGGTACAGAGCTCTTGTCATAGTCCATGGTATTTCAACCAAACTAAACTGAACCAAAAATCCCCAAGCTTTAAGTTTCCAATCTAAACCAGGATATACTCTAATTCAGACTTACACATAAAAATATAGAAACAGCAGTATTTTTTTCAATCTGTATTATTCAATCCTAGATTTTTCTTTTTCCATCAGGAGAAAGTAAAACATTTATTCAGCCACTTGGACATCAAGTCCGTTTTGTGCTGGACATCCAGCTGTGTAGACCTGGCCTTTAACATCTTGGCCACTCTGGTTGTAGGTCCCTACCCAAGTTGAGAAGTCTTTGTCCCTTGGATTTCAATATCCTCGATCTGTCAAGAGATGATTGAAAGGCCAGAATCTTACAGCCCTAGGTTTAAAAGTTAAGTATAGCTTCCCCTTGCTACTGAAGAATTGCATGCACAGGTGGGCAGACAGACTGACTGGTACTTAACTTGCTCCTCTACCCAGAAAAAAAGAAGCCCTGAGGTCATTCTCCTTTGTCCCTGGCCCCCTGCATTTTGCTCTGTTGAATATTTAAGCTCAGAAAAAAATGCTAAACTATTATCATCTCTTCTGGATTTTGTCTTCAAGGATGGAACCATGTGGAACCAGAGTACTTAACACGGCCACCCCTTTCTCCCAGCCAGGAGGTGGTGGTAGAGTGGATAGCAATTTAAAGAAAGAAATGATGGGCTTTGTCTTCTATTCTCTCATTTTATTTTCTTGGCTCCCGCTCTGGACTCTACAGCTAAATTTAAGAGGATGTCTGGAGTCTTTAATGAACTTTTGTTCCAGAATATTCCTTTCCATGAGTGTTTCCCCTCCAACTCTCTCTCCCTCTGTAACATTTCCATTTTCATAGGATCACATTTGGGTCATTATGTATTTAAGTAATATTTAAGATGAGAGTTTATATTTTTTAAATCCCTTATCTTAAATGATGTATTCCCAGTATGTCTTTTTTTCCCTCTTAGGATTTTTAAATAATGTAAGTGATTTCGAATTATATAATTTGCTGTTGAAATTGAAATAATGTAGTTACCTTACTTAGACTCTTAGGAGAAGATGATCTGAGGTGTCTCATTTTCTCTACACTTGCCTTTTCATTTTAAATGGTCTCTAGAATTCGAAGTTCTGAGAAGAGCCATAAGAAATGCCTTCTGACTGTTAGTGGTCCACCACTGACCAGATTTGACATGACTTATATCTCATGTCTTTATGTTTCATGTTTTGTTATTTTCTCTCTTCAATATTATTTGATACTTCCACGAGAAAGTCTGAAGGCGTACCATAACTACTTGGCTTATTTCAGATCATCGCAGCTGTTGACATCAATTGATTTCTGGGAAAGAGAGCACAAACTTAGAGTCTCCAAATGGTTTTCATGAAAGTATATGATGCCTTGAAAGGCGTTGCTAGCCAAACTCATCGTTTCTCCTGGGGTGTTTTTTAAACTTTGCCTTGTTAATTAAAAGGATAGATATACACATATGATGTATTTTTGAAATGAGTGTAAGACATTGATTTGTAATAAAAACTTTCAAAGTGATATTTATAATACATAGCTATCCACTTTCAGAAAAGTAAACAAAGTAAAATGAACTTACAGAACAGATAAATCCTTATAAAACATTCATTGTAAATGTTAACCGTGCAGCTTTCTTGATTCAACAGAATATCGGCTCTGCAGGCAGACCACCCAAGTTTAAGTACTGACCCCATCACTAGCTGTGTAACCTTTTAAAGTTATCTAACCTCTTCTGACCTTGATTTTTTTCCACTGTAAAATGAGGATCATAGTACTTCCTCGAACCAGAACTAAACTGATATGTATTTTCTATAATTTATGGTGTTGAGACTACTCCAGACTGAGTCGAAAGCATGGACTTTAGGGACAGGTATGTGAAACTTGGTACGGAAGAGGTTATTTGAGGCCTGGTTCTAACACTTACCCTGTGACTTTTGGGCTTGTCTTTAGGCTTCAGTTTTCTTATTAGTGAAAAAGTCATTTAATTATTTAAGGCTCTCCAAAGAATCTTACTTTGGATGAACTTACAAAGATTCATGAATCACATCTATTTCTTATGGTGAGGCATTCATTTCATACCTTTTATCCTAGTCATCAAATAGAATGTGCCCTGTTCTGTGAATTGAGAGGAACAAAAGAGACAAAACTGCTCTCAAGGGACTTCGTTGTGGAAGTGGTGGCGGTGGGGAGAAGTAAATAAACAAATAAGATGGCGTGTGGTCATAAAATTATGAAGAAATATAAGAACAGGGAAGAGGCAAGGGCGTGATTAGGGCCACCACTTCAGACCAGGGGTCAGGAAAGTCCTCTCTAACATTCGAATGAAGCGCCAGAGTGAGATACAAGAATATCTGGGTGAGGTACATCCTGGGTAGAGGAAATAACAAGTTCAAAGGCTCTGAATTTAGAAAAGCACTTGTCTTGTTTTAGGAACAGCAAGAATGCCAGTGTGGTTAGAGAGGCATGTGCATTGGGAGGGCAGGGAGGAAGGTGAGGCCACATCACAGAGGGACTTATGGGCCATTGTAAAGACTTGGGCTTTTACTCTGAGATGAGAAACCATGGGAGTTCTGGGTACACCAATGACATAAGCTACTTTCTTTGACTATTATGTAGAGAGCAGACTGTAAGAGGGACAAGGGAAGAAGCAGCAGGTCAATTAGGAAACTAGAGCTACAATCCAGGTCAGGATGGCTTGGACTAGGGGGTAGCTTGAGGTATGAGAAGTACTTGGGTTGCAAATATATTTTGAAAGTAGAGCTGATAGGATTTGCTAATGAGTTCTGTGGGATGGGAGGAAATATCGTGGCTTCAAGCACGACTTCAAGGTTTCTGACCTTGGAAGGTCAGAAAGGATAGAGTTGTCACTTATTGAAACAGGGAAGACTGGGGGTGAAAATGAAGAGTTCAGCTTCAGACATGCTGAGTTGGATATCCAAGTGGAGAGATCAGATAGGCAGATGGAATAACAACAACAACAACAACAACAACAACAACAACAAACTGTTGTTTGTTGAGTGAGGCCTTTAATTACTTGCCAGGCACTATGTTAAGAATTATTAAGTTACCTCATTTAAACCCTCACAGTGATCCTCTAAGATAGATATTATTATCATGTCTGTTTTTCAGAGGGTAAGATAGGTGCAGAGAGATGAAGTCTGTGGTTGAGGCCACACATGCAGTATTTAATGGATGAAGTTTTCCCTGAAGCCAGTGTACTGCTCTTATGTACAGCGTCACTGTGTAGTCACAAGAGGAAGCTGGGCTTCTGAATACCTGATGGCTCTGTGTCAATTGCCTCAACCTCTTTTTTGTCTTAATTCTCATGGGCACTTTGAAGGTCGTCGAATTCAGGTCAGATACATTATTTATTATTTAAGGTCAGAAAGATGCTGATGACATATATTTACAACATATTTTACTTCGGAGGATTACAAATAATTTTTAGTGCCAAATACTATAATTTCAGGAGAGCAGTCAGAGCTGTCATCCGATGAAATTACTGTTTTCAAAGGAAATAAGCTTGGATGCTGATCTATGTCCATTGTTGTCCTCTTTTATAGCTAAATTAGGCATTCGGCCATGAATTTTCATTTCTGGCATATCCTAATCTGAAACCAGCTTCTCATTTGTGATGCTATGAGCAAGTGAAAGTTTTCCCTCTATATATCATGATAGTAGCCTTCAGATGAACAAGCAGAAGTGTAATCATGATGTTCTCATTTGCATAAGCATCTTGCTGGCAGGTCATCAGATAGCTTTACTGTTCTTGGGTACATTTCATGGGCTGCTAAAGGCATGCATAATCATCTCTAGCAATTCATCTTCTTACCTAGTTTAATAGCCCTATTATATATCAGGAGAATGATGGAGTGGAAAGGCAATGTATTCAGGGACTTTCTGCTTAGGAGTATGGAGTAAATTACGGTGGAGAATCAATTACATTAGCTCTTTCTCACTATTCAATTACCTTTAGCAAATTTCACCTCACTAGGTTAAACAATCCTGGATGGCCTGGAAAAAAAAAATCGTGCACTTTCTCACCAACAGGCTCATGGCTTCCTTGTTCAGCGTCAAGCTAATAGATGGTCAATCATGAGACCATCCCCTTCTAAATGAACAAAGACTCCTCTGTAAATGCAGCCACTCATGGTAGGGGTAGGTGGGCCCCTTACCTTTACAACCTTCGATCTAAACAAAACAAAACACTTTGGAGATAAAGCAGGTAAAAAAATCATTATCTTAATTGAGTTGTTTTAAATGAACACTCCATTGAATTATCTCTTTATTGCTTCTTTCTTGGCCTCCGATCAGCACTGATGGCAGTAATCACGGTGATGATTGCTGTCTGCCTGGTGGTGGGAGAGCCTTATTTATGGCTGGTCTATGGCAGGGAAGGGACCCAAACCCAGTTCTACATAATTTTCTGTAAATATTATCATCCCCGATTTCCAGATTAAGAGCTGAGACTTAAATCCCAGTTTGATTTTACACTTGAACGTATACAGTGAATACCACATAGCATTGCCATAGCTCAATTTTGACAGTTACTCTAGAGGAAAGCATTATCACAAGATAAATAACTGCTTTGTCTTGAGAGGGAAGTGCAGTGTGCTATCTCCATGGATCATATTTTGTATACAAACCTGTACACTGCTACTCCACATTATATCACATACAATTCCCTTATCACCAAATATTTTTCTGAAGCATAAATTTGATTGGCTGTGGAGGACACTAGCTTCCGTATATCCTATAATTTATTCCACCATTCTCCTCCTGTTGGGCATGAAGGTCATTTTCAGGTTTTCATTATTATAAATAATATTTTAGTGAGCATACTAATGTATAAATATTTAAGCGCATCTGATTATTTTCTTAGAAGTACTTCTTAGATGTCAGAGTGTGAACAATTTAAAAAATTATAGCTTTAAAACAAAAGACATAATAGAAGTGCAATGAATCATCCACATTGAATTTCCAAACCTCCTGTAATACAGAAACTAATCTGAGCTCTTGGAAGCAGAAAATTTATCTTATTTTCTTACTCTCTTTGTAGTCCATGATGTGTCCTCAATACTTGTTTGCTGAATGAATGAATAAATGAATAAATATTTGCTTTGAACTGGAGTTAACTGAATCCAGACCTCTTTCAGACAGAAATGTATCTGAATTCTAAGTACCATGTATACCTAAGGATCTCTTTTTAAAAATTCCATAAGTATATTTAATAATGATGATTGAATTTGACCATTCTTATTCTCAAGGATCTTTTTTTTTCAATTTTTATTTTTTAGTTAGAGTTGACATTCAATATTACTTTATATTAGTTTCAGTTATACAGCATAATGATTAGACATTTATACAACTTATGAAGTGATCCCCCCATAAGTCTAGTACCTGTGTGACATCATACATAGTTATTGCAACATTATTGACTGTATTCCCTAGGCTGTACTTCACATTCCTATGACCATTTTGTCACTACCAATTCATACTTCTTAATCCCTTCACCTTTTCCACCCAAACTCCAAACCCCTCCCATCTGGCAAACACTAGTTTGTTCTCTGCATCTACGAGTGTGTTTTCATTTTTTGTTGTTTATTTTGTTCTTTAGATTCCACATATAAGTGAAATCATATGGTATTTATCTTTGTCTGACTTATTTCACTTAGTATAATACCCTCTAGGCCCATGCAAATGGTAAGATTTCATTTTTATTATGACTGAGTAATTTTTCAATGTATATATGTACTACTTCTTTATCCAGTCATCTATTGATGGGCACGTAGATTGTTTCCATATCTCAGTTATTGTAAATAGCACACTGCCTTGACCATGGGGGTGCATAGATCCTTTTGAATTAGTGCTTTGGTTTTCTTCAGGTAAATACCCATAAGTAAAATTGCTGGGTCATAAGGCAGTTCTATTTTTAACTTTTTGAGGAACCTCCAAGTTGTTTTTCGTTGCAGCTGTACAATTTGCAATCCTACCAGCAGTACTTGAGGGTTCCCTTTTCTCCATATTCTCGTCAACACTTGTTATTTTCTGATTTATTGATGATAACCATTCCCCCCCCTGTGAGGTGATATCTCATCATGGTTTTAATTTGCATTTCTCTGACGATTAGTGATGTTGAGCACCCCCCCATGTGTCTATTGGCCATCTGTATGTCCTCTTTGGAGAAACGCCTATTCCGGTCCTCTGCCCACTTTTTAATTGTATTGTTAGCTTCTTTGGTGTTGAGTTGTATGAATTCTTTATAAATTTTGGCTATTAATCCCTTATCAGATGTCTCATAAGCAAATATCTTCTCTCATTCGGTAGGCTGTCTTTTTATTTTGCTGATGGTTTCCCTAAAGATCTTTTCTTCTTGCTACATATTCTTTAATATCCTGATTGTACTTATCTGGGACTAGGGTAAATAAACAAATAATCTGAGATTTTTTTTCCCATCTCTATTACGCTTCCACTTTACTACTATCTGGGGGCATTACTATATATATCTCATAGTTTAAGGAGATTATGTTTAAAGACTAAATATCACCTGCTTGCCCCTTTGGAATAGAATTTAAAGGTAATTAAAGACAATATTATGCTTGAATGCCCTTTATACGCCCATGATTGGTTTTCAATACCTCCAGTAACAGGTAACTCATTATCTTCTAAAGCTATTCAATCCGTATTTGGATAGTTATTTTGTTAGCGAATTGTTCTAGAACTGGATTCTTCCTAATTTTCACCCCTGCCTCTTTGCTCATACTTAGTTCCTGGGCCAGGCCACCCCCTCTTGCCCAGTCCCAGCCAATTCCCCCTGGTCTGTAGATCTTCGCCAGCACCCAGTCTTCTGTGCATATAGCAAGGGGGCTCAACCTTTAAGAATCTGGGGTTCAAACCCAGATCTGTCTGGTTAAAGCCAGGCTTCTGTTTTTTTAATGTGGTAAAATATACGTAACAATATTTATCATTTTCAACCATCTGTCATATGGTATAATGGCATAATTGTTGTCACCCAAGGTTCGTTTTTTCACTTCACTAGCTGATATCTTTGTTTAGAATTAGAGCCACGTAGCAGTTCCCCTGGTTACTTCCTCTCTCTGTAGAGAAATGAAGTTGCTATGCAGTCCAGGCAGTAACGTGTCAGACGTTCTGCTTTTAGTTTAGCATCACCAATGAAATGTTTGGGTAGTTGAGGTTTCCCATCGCAACTGTTTCGTGCCTCTGTGCCAGCACTGTAAACTAAATTAGGAACGCATCGTCCATTTCTTCCACTGGGCCAGAGAGTCTGTTAATTTCAGTTTCAGCAACAATAAGATATCTTTTCCTCTCATTTAAACCTCGTTCGAACACCTCTTCATCGTCCTTACCACCTAGGTTCATGGATTTTCACACAGAGGACACATGATATTTCCTTGTCCCCCTTCCTTTCAGATCTTTCTTTGGAATACTAGTAACTCCCAGTAATTATTATGAGATTGTATTCGCCATCTTATTCTTCAGTTACCATGCTCTATACTAGTCTCATATGGCTATGAGACCTTTGAGAGTATCATGTTAGGAACTTTTCCCAGTTGTTTTCTCATAGGAGTCTTATGGCTCCTTCTGAACTCTTCTTTATCCCACGACATGACTGCAGACCTTTTGGGTAACTGGGTTCATGGTTGTACATGAGCATTGCTTCTTTTTTTTTCTTCCATATTTAATTTAAAGACCACTTAGTCATCTCTAAGACTTTTTTCTCTGTCCTCATGAGATGTACTCCAACCCTACCCAAAGTCCATCGTTTTAGTGCATAAAGACACCAAATAGAAAATGACATCTTATTTGCCGATCATCTCTTCATACTTAGCTGTTCACCTCCCCAATACTCCCACTTTTCAAAGCCCCTAGCCATTAAGAGGAAGAGGTCTAAGAACCCCACTCATGCTCCCGGGTCTTTTAGTCTCCATCCTGTGACTTCTTAGGTGCTAATGATGTTCTTTTCGTGTTCTAGCAATGTGATGCATTCCCATGAAGATCCAAGGACTGAATCAGTGTGGTTTAGCATGTTTCAGTAGACTATTATATTCCAGAACTAGTCATCAGAAAGATGGATGGACAGCAAGCATGACTGACCACATCTCTTCTGCTCAGAGCCCTTAATACCCCCAACAAGGAGTGGTGACCATTCCCCACCCTTTTCTTCCCAGAAGGAGGCTTCTTTATTCCAGTGGTACCTGGATGTCTTATGGATATGACTCCTTGATGCTCCACATACACAGACAGATATCAGCAAGGTCCATAGAGGTAACTGTATAGCAGTTGCTGTACAATGTGGCAGGGAAAATATAGTTCGTCATTTTTCCATGTTTTTTTTTTTAGAAGATCATCCTATCCCTGCTGCCTCTATTTTTGCGCTGAGCTTCATATACTGAGCTTTTTTTTTCCCTTTGGGTGCATATTCTTCCACAGTGAACTATATATACTCTTTTGTATAACCCACTGTGTCTACTATAGTATACTAGAAAAATTAGCACTTAATAGAGACTTTTAAGATGAATTCATGTAAGATTCCACTAACTATATTAGCAAAAGATTTTGGAAGTCATTTTTAAATAGTAATTTGCATTTGCTGAGATAGATTTTGACTTGCTACACTGCATTACCTTAGCAAGCTGCAAATATTCAAGCAACGAGGTATGTGGTCAACTGCTAAACATTATGGTTTCTTTTGTGTGTCATTCGGCATTAACATTTGCTAGTTTCATTAATAAACCCCAAATATAACCTCTCTGCTTCTATTGAGAAAATGAAAATCTCTCTCTTAGGAAATGGCATTGATGCATGGGTATATTAAAGTCACAGTGATTTGGGACCTATAAAAGAGTCACCCTTTTAAAAATTGAATTTAAGTCTGAACTGAAATATTAATAAAATTTAGATCTAATCTCCTTTTTTCCTTTACTCTCTCAGGACAAAATGGCCAGTGCAGGCTTTTCACAGAACTCATTCTGATCTAATTTTGTAACTGAGAGTGTTAGTCTTGCTAGCTTCAGAGGATTCTTCACAGAAACCTACATCAAAACATCTTGACTTGGGGTCGGGGAATTGGAAGTGGCAAAATTTTTTGTCATTCATATTGTTTTTCTGGCATCTAGGACTTTCAGCATATTATTAAAGGGGCCCATGACTCAAAAAGCTAAACCATATTCCTCGACATCTCAGATTACAAGAAAAAGGATCCAAAATAAACAAAACACTTAGCTCACATTCTCGTTGATGTTCTTTTCTTTACATGTTTCTTTTCTCTGTTCTGGGTTGAGGATTCTTCTGAAATGTCATTGATTTTCAAGTCACCTGGATGTACCCTTCTCATATTTGACGTGACAAGTCACAGGGGCTGGTTTTACTGTCAGTACGCAGAGTTAGAGTTGGAGTGGGAGAGATGCCCTCACCGGTCATTCATTACCTTGGTGCTGAACGTGGGCAGTTAGTTGAGCACGACAATGACAGAGCCCAGCAGAGACATGATTTAAAAATGGCAGCTTTCACAAATCTTGAATGAGGATACAGAGACTTATAAAGAAGGGAAAGGGAGAGTATCGCTGCATCTTTTGAGGATAAAAACTAATGAAATTTGGTTATTTTAGAAAGAAAGTTAAAGCCTAATTTCGTATGCAGAGCCTGTCCCAGGACGCCTTCCCCGACTCTTGGCCCAGAACTTCATCCTGAATTCTGAAAGTGACCAGGAACCAACAGCTCTAGAAACTCGGGTCTTCTTTCAAAAAAGGGGTTTGTCAAACTGAGGGCTATAATGTCACTGTCAGAGTCCCAGCCCTGAGACACAGCATAGCCCAGCTGGTGGGAAACGATTTTATTGATTGAAAGGTTTTCTGCATTGCCTAGTAGATGGACAGAAATGTATTTTTAAGCTCAGAAAGCATTCTCCTCTAGGGTTTCCCTGGGCATCTGGCTGCCTGACTTCTCTGAGCAGTACTTGTTTTCCTCTCTTCTCATGGTTTGTATCTACTTCTGTCATCAGAATATGGGGGGAATAGGAAAGAATCTTTCTTAAGGAGAAGCTGGAGTCAGAAAACATACCGTTGAAGCAAACACTTAAGTACAAGCAAATCATCATCATTAAAAAACTTTTCCTGTAAGCAAATAGGATTTCTGAACAAAAGAATTAAGCATCGTCCCTATTAAAAATAAAATAAGATAAATATTTTTACTGTGCATATGTCTAAGATTAAAGTTTACTCATTAAATAGATTTGTAAAGATTTCTTCACATGGGGGCTGAAATTCAAGCTTCTCTTTCATTTGTGTTCTTCCTGCTGTGCTATAGATTGGCTCCAAAGCTAAGTGTTTTGCATTTTGTAACCTGCAAAATACATCTCCTCTTTTAAACGGAAAACAACTAAATAGACTAAAAAAAGCTTAACTTTCATGTACACAGGAAGTGGAAAGATAGAGTAATTACTGTGTTCTCTTTGTGATAGTTTATTATCGTATTTCTTGGCCTACACAGCTTTCAATACGAACTATTGGCTCCATGAGAAATTGTTGCACGGGTCAATAATTTTTGTGTATTTGAGTCAGTGATAACACAGGGACCACAGGAAACTTTAAGCTGTACCATTTAATTTTTTTTTTTTTTTAATTATGTACTATGTGTTATCTTAATATAGTTTCTGTCATTGGGCTGTGAACTGTGGGAAGTTGAGTCAAGATCAGTCCTTTATTTGAACATCACCTATCTGAGCTGTCTCTGTATCCTTCCCTATGGCTGAAAATGTGCCTCTTCTCCTGAGGACTGTGGACATCCTTTTTGTGGGAGACTCATATACTGTCTGCTGCAGCAATGGACCCCATCGACCCAGCTGTAACCTCAAATAGTTCATCGCACACTTGCCCGGCACCATTGCATCTCTTTCCCGGTCCTGGAGACACAGTTCGTGGTGGGACTAATGCCTTCATACAACTTGTTTCTGAGAAATTACTGGGGAGACCAGACCTTAATTAGGTATATGTGTTCTGTCCCCTTCCCACAACCCTAAATTCAGGAGATCCAAGGAGTGTCCCCCAGATTCGTCAGATATAAGTATTGACATTTTTATTTACATGTTTAACTCTCCTAATTTAGAACAAGACTTGTTGGAGTAGAGAGGGGCAGGGCTGCCAAAGAGCTTCGATTGGTTTTAGTTTGTTTGCCTCAATTTTGTCTCTTTTTAAAAACTCCTTTTTCTTCTGTTTGCCAAATCTCTAAGTGGTTTGGGTATTGTTCTAAGTGATGACCAGAGTCAATAAATGTCGACCACATTTTCCCATAATATGAACCAGAAAATAATTGGGACATAAGACAGAGCAGACTAAAGTGAGTCCAGATGCCCTTTCTGTTGTATCAATGTTTGCAGCGTGTTGCCCCTTCAACCAGCCAGGAGATGTACTGTCCACCCATCCAGCCCATCTCAAGCAGAGTGTGTGACAAAATGTTGATGATTTTGCCATGTATCTTTTCTTCTCAGAAATAGAAAAGGCCTTCTCGCACTTTTACAAAGATTATTCATTTCATCTATTAACTAAGAATGCAGAATGTGCCTAAGCCTTTTACTTACGGAACTAATGAGGACAAGTCTTTAAAAAATTTATAATACAAGTGTTTTGCTTAACTTTCTTGCCAAATGCCTGCTTTAATAGTAAGTTAATATGAATCATATTATTGTCACAAGGTTTTAAGACAATAATAGTCCTTTCCTCAATCCCCTACTAAAATAGGGTATATTAATTTACAATTAGGATCCTATATACCTATCACAGTGCTTTCATCAGAAAAGTATTTAAAAGCAATAAATCATAAATTGTTTTATTTCATATATTTTTAAGTACTTGCTGCTGAGTGGTATGGGGAAAGTCTGTGGTATTACTTGATTTGAAGAATTTTAAAAGTTTCAAGTCACTGCCAGGCCTGTAAAAGTAATTTAGGGAAATTTATTCGCTATAATGCTTTCTTGCCACCATTCACAATCGCTGATTTCTTTGTAACCCAGGGTCTAGCAGTGGATGTGGAGGTTCTTGTTTAGCCTCTGAGGTCTGGTCACAAATCTGTTGACGCCAGCAGCAGGCGGAGCTGTTCTAGCAACCAGGGACTTTGGTTGCTGGCCTCTCTTGCCATAATGATATTGGAATGGCCACTCTGTCCTTCAAGGTGAGGGGTGTCTCCTCATAGCCCCAAATCAGCCCAGGACCTGACCTCACCCCTTCCCTTTACTCTCTGTCTGGAGTCTCCACTTCCTCACTGGTTGCTTCTCCTCATCCTGGAAACAGGCCAAAGTCCTTACTGTCCCACAGATGCCATCGTCGCCATTCGCAGAAATCCCTTCCTTTGACCTTTAGAGTTGTTCCTTGACTCTCTCCTTTCCTTCACCACCAACCTTTTTTCAAGACTTAGATTTTATATGTATTACTTTCTTTCACTCTTACCCCTCATCACCCTATATCTTCCCATCTCCACCTTCGCTTGTCTGCTAACACTACTACGGTTGACCTTTGAACAAAAAGATTCGAACTGCTCAGGTGCACTTATGTGTGGATGGTTTTTCATCTTGTAAACAAAGTAAACGTATGGTTTCAGTAAATATAGTACAGGACTAGAAATGTATTTTCTCTTCCTTTGGATTTTCTTAATAACATTTTCTTTTCTCTAGCTTATGTTAGTGTAAGAATATAGTATGTAATACATATAACAAGTGAGAAGGGGCATGCTCTGTTAGGGAAATGTAGAATAAGAGAGATGCCTTGGACTTGCTACATTCAGCCTTTTGGTTTATGTCGTTTTCTCCGCCTGAGACTTTTTCTGCCTTCGTCTCTGTCTTCAGTTTTTTCCTCTGGAGGTTAACTGCCTTCTGAACTGTGAGAGCTTTGTTTGTGACACTTATGTGGTACCCAGGTTATCCTGCCTTATATTGAACATGCTGTATCTCACCTCTGTCCAGCACCAAATTCTTTATCACTTCTTTATAATCTTGTGGCATCTTATACAGTTGCATAAAACAGCAACTCGATACACATTTATTGACAATTGAAGGAATGTTAATCTGGGCAAGAGAAGTAAAATTATTGGAAAAGGAAGTCAAAATAATTCATAATCCTTGTCCTATGAAAATGGTAATCAATTTACTTCAAGAATAAATTGGCAAGTGGATATTTGATAAAGCGACTCACTCCATTTAACTTAATTCAGCTGCTGCAACTAGCTTTTAAAGACAGAGTTTTATCCACCGGCCGTAGGATGATTACTGTGGCAAACCTTAAAATTCTACCTTTATATTTTATTTATATTTGGCATCTAGGGTCTCTCAGCACTCTATCATTCCTATTAGTAAGAAGAATGCTTTAAATTAACTCCATCCAAATTATTAGATTTTCTGAAGAAAAAACGTAAAAGGATTTAAAAATATAATCATAGTGGCTTCATGCTGTCAAAACACCCACTTAAAAGTTGACATTATGCTCAACATACTTTTGCATTTATGTTCCAGTTTGAATTTCTTTTTTGATTCAAAAAGAAAGATTTCATTTAAATTTATTAAAAAAGTAAGAAAATGGAGCAGACTGGGGGTGGCCCTTGGAGCCATCTTGATCTTACTGCCCATTTCCTGTCACTGGCAACGCCCCATTAAGTAGTAAATTCTAACTCCAAAATGTCTCTAATATTGCCTGTCACTGTCCAACTTCAAGCCCTTATGAACTTTTGCCAGGATTATCACACCAAATTGTAACTCATCTCACTCTCATTTTTTTTGGAGGGGTATTCCCTAAACTATCCTTGGCACGTCTATATAAATCTGAGCATGTTACTTCCCCATTAGAAGTTCTTCCATGGCTACCTTCATGACTGACTCCTGCTCACCTCTCCGGCCTCGTCTCCAAATACCTTCTTTCCAAATACCTTGTGCCTTTG
The DNA here is from genome assembly GCA_000465285.1 of Eidolon helvum. Lineage (NCBI taxonomy): Eukaryota > Metazoa > Chordata > Mammalia > Chiroptera > Pteropodidae > Eidolon > Eidolon helvum. The sequence goes on from KE766609.1 coordinate 38,949, forward strand.
GCCTTTGCCTAGACTTGTCTGTTAAACTCTACATGCCTGCCAAGTTTCAGTTCAAGCCTAACTTCTCCATCAAGATTTCCTTAGATGCCACTTAGATGCCCCTTGCATCTGCCATATGCCAAGTGCTTTACATATATTATACTATTTAGTTTTCACGATTTCTGTTTAAAGTGGGTTGTCTTTGTCCCGTTTTACAGGTAAGAAAACTGAGGCTCAGAGAGCTTAAGTAATTTGTCTGAAGTCACACAGTAAGGCAGTAAGTGGTAAACTGGGATTTGAACCCAGTTCTTTCTGTTTCAAGAACCTGAGCTCTCTCTACAACATGTTGCCCCTGCCAGTAGCTTCCCCTGATGCCCGTATTTACTTTCATTATAGCCCGTATTTACATTTCATTCACAGAGTCTGCAATCTGCCATTTCTCCTATACTCACTGAGGGCATGGGCCCAACTTCCATCTTCACTTCCCCATAGATTAGCACAATGTCTGGCTCGTGATAGGTAGTTAAGAAACATTCATTGAGTTCATTAATGAACCAAACAGTATGCAAACATCATGCAAACTCCAGCCATTTATGAGAGGATAATAGAACTTGACCTTTTCTTGGTGGTGGTGTGGAGAAGCAGAAGGAAAGAACTAAAGAGAGCTACTTCCTGGGTAGATGGATTATAGGAAGTCAGTAGAAGGTTGCATAAGTTCTAGAACCATCTTAGCAAGGATTTTAAAATCAGCTGCTGAAAGAAGCCAGGAATGAAAATCTAGTCCATTTTATTATTATTATTTTTTTAATATTTGTACTGCCTAACATTATTGCTTCCTTAGATGAACTTATAATTAATCCTTATAAAAAGTGTGCCCGTGCAGGGAACAAAGGGACATGGAGGAGCGTCTGGCAGTGTGGCTTCATACGAGACACTATGTTTCTTTACATGAAGATATTTTTATATTGACAGTGGCAGTGATTTCAATTAATGTAGTATAGTAGGCCAAAGATATCAGGTCCTAATCCCTCAAACCTATAAATGTGACCTTATTTAGAAAAAGGGTCTTTGCAGATGTGATTAAGTTAGGGATCTTGAGACAAGGTGATTAAGTGCAGTCACACGTATTCTTATAAGGGAAGCAGAGGGGGATTACACACACACACACACACATGAGATGGCAATGTGAACACTGAGATAGAGGTAAGAGTGATGCAGCTACAAGCCAAGGGATGCCAGTGGCTGCCAGAAGCTGTAAGAGTCAAGGGACCGATTCTCCCCTGGAGCCTCTGGAGGGAGCATGGCCCTGCCAATATGGGCCGGGCCGGCTTTCACCTTGATTTCATCCCAATGGTACTGATTTTAGACTTCTGGCCTCCGGACTTGTGAGAGAATACATTTCTCTTATTTTAAGCTTGTGGTAATTTATTACAGCGGCTACGGGAAACTAGTCCATACTGGGAGGTGGCAGTCTGGGACGATGGTAAGGACGATGCCCCACACACAAGGAGCCCCATCCCGCTTTCCCTGGCACGTGTTCGACTTTCACTTGCTGGGGGATCAAAAACTGAGTGTCTGCCTCTAGGTCTGTGCCCTTGGAATGTGAGCCTTCTCCAGCAGGAGATCTCTCGTCAGGATCCTCTGACCTCAGTATCCATCACTGCTCAGGAATATGCATTCCTTTTGTGTATATATGACTTTCACTGCCTGGTGATGGACTCCAGGAACACAGCTATATTCGGCTGAGGTCATTTATAAGTGGGCAAGTTTGTGTATTTAATTAGTTTACCTTAAGCGTAAACCTTTCAATAGACTCAGCTTTCCCCTGTTTTTGTTTCTATCACAAAAAAACAGGTTTGATTAGATGATAGCTATGGTTCCTTCCAACTCTGAAATTCTGTCAGTGCCTCGTTCGTCTGCATGTGCTTTCAATCATAAACCTATAGCTTTTTCTCACTGTGAAGCTTCTTCCTCTACCACTAGGTTCACACTGAGCTCTCTCAGCTGCAAAAGTTCCTAGTGAAGGAGGATTGTTTTTCTTTCTGGATCCCAGATTCTGGTCAAAGCTTTAAAAATACTTAACTCTTGACTCGGTTGGTGTTCCTGGATTCAGACCTTGGAATTTACCCAGCTAGACTGTCTTCGGCGCCAGGTATCTACTTTTCTCTCAGCTTCTGTGAACAGAGCTTGAACAAGCCAATCTGAATTCTCGCAAACTTTTATTATCTTTTTGCATTTTTTAATTTTAATACATTTCTAGTATGTTGTTTACTTTAGACCTTCCAGTCTCAATCAGGTCATTTCCCCTTTCCTGAACCAGTGATTTCCCTAAATGGATTCTGAGATCCTTCACAACTCTCATCCCCACTTCCGGTAAGGTTCAATATGTCCTGACTTCTCATGATGGCAGGGAGGTCACTTGGTTCTCAGACTCTCATCTCTGCATCATTATAAACCAGCACTGGCGTTCACCAGAATACTTGGATGCAACTTTCTTTGTAAACACATTTTGAGCAGCCATTATAAGCCAGGCATTTCATATAATTAGTGTTCAAACTATACACTAGAATGAGCTGGATTCTTGTTTTAATGTTTTATTGGAATAGAGAAGGTAAATAAGCACACAGATAAGAAGATCAAGTGAGTGCTACTAAAAAATTGATGGAAATGATCCCAGATACAAAAGTCAATAAACCCAGATTCAAGGTCCCTAACAGGACACTTACGAAGAATGTGAATTTATGAGCATCTGTCTTCTGATGTGCCCAGTGGGTCTGTGGAGAGTCTACTTAGTGAAGCTGTTGTGTAGATTAAACACATGTGAAAGTGCCCAGTGTTACCCCCGCTATGCAGGAGGAGATCACTAAGACATTCTTAAGCTGAAATAATAAAAGACAAGAGGATTCAAAGGAGGGAGAGATCACAGTTGAGTGGATCTAAAAGGTCTTTGGAGAAGATGTAGCATTTCAGATAGATCAGACTGACGGCTCCTCGGGGAAAGAACCTTCCACTTTTTTTAGCCTTAGTATTCTACACAGAGATGGTGCTTAATATATATTGAGTGAATGGATTTTGAAGACCGGGTAGGATTCTAGAGGGTTGGACTGGACTTGAAAAAGGGCATTCCAAGCAGAAAGCACAGCACAGACATAGGAAGGTGCAGGTCGTGCTGGCGGGACAATAGTCTAGTGTGACAGGAGTGCAGGGAATAGTAAAAAGAAGAGCAAATGTACTCTGGGAATGTTATGGGGGTATTGAAAGAGTCTCCAGTGTTAGAACTGAGGGGTTGTACTTAATTCAGTATAGTTACTCTTTCATTTCCCTGTCTCCAGCCAGATTTTGAGGGAGGGACTTTTTGTCATGGTCTGTGGGTTGTTGAGAGTTTGCCATTATAACCGTCATCTGTTATGTTTCTACTTTTCGTTGGAGGGTCATAGGCAGTCCTTGGTAGGGAAAAGGGATTATTTTTCTGTATGCTAAAGAAAACAGATATAAGGAGACTGGTACTAAGAAGGAAAAGAAAGGCAGATATGTTTTTCTTGATTATCCCCAAACCTTGTTTTTTTTTTTTTTTTTTAAATACTATGTTTAAATACTATGCTAAACATTAGTAGCTTTCAAGCTTGCTTTCTTTCTTTCTTTCTTTCTTTCTTTCTTTCTTTCTTTTTAAATCATAAAATTCAAATCAAAGAAGCCAAATATACAAAGGGAAGAGTTTATGATTTTGGATGAATTGGCACTCTGTAGCCACCAATAAAGGAGTCAAATATATTTGAACCTATGATTTTTCCATATAGTCTAGATTGTTTCAAGGGGTGTAATGCAAAATAGTTTATGATTGAACTAGCGTAGTCCATAACTCATTTCATAACTAGATGTTTTGTCTCAAATATCATCATCCCGTAACTCATTTCATAACTAGGTGTTTTGTCTCAAATATCATCATCCCTGAGAGATGTAATACTAATATGCAGAAACAACGGGGGAGCGTATTAAGTTATCTGAAGGTGGGGAGGACCATGCAAAGGGTACTGAAGACAAACTTCACTGTAGTATTTCACTGACTTGTATATGATCTTAGTTATAAGTGCACTACTAGTTTATGTATCATTGAGAGAAAAAGTACTTCCTGTTGTCTTCAGTGACCATTCTGTACTACACATGAATTGGTCTTTAGTGGCTTTGTCCTTTCTTGGTTCTCTTCTGTGATATTTGGTGCTTTTGCCTGATTTCAGTTGTATTGCTTGGCACGAAGTAGACAGTACTTTTCATGTGCCACTGTAACAAAATGCAACTCAAAATTTTCTCTCTCTTGTTTAGACCTCATAAAACAATCAAATGTCGCTTTGCAATTACATAAAGAATTGTGGTCATTTTCCCAAAGATAAATATTTATTCCACTAATATCAAATGTATCCTGCAACTCCATTTCCATGCCTTTTTATTTACACAATAATTTTTTGTCTTGATATCGAATCAGTATAATCTTTTAAAGATATATTAAAATGGAAATTGAATTCAGCACTAACTGTAAACAAAGCCCAGTGAATGTGACAGCAGATGAACAGATACTACCAAGTTTTGTGCACATGCAACCACCCCATGACAGCAGCTTTGTGGAAGATAGTTATAAGACCGGATTGATTATAAGACACACTCCCAATTTAGAGATGTTAAAATGCAAAGAAACAGTGTATTTTAGGAGCAATGAAATGTATTCACTTTAAAACATGCCCAGGGACCAGCCTACCTCTTGCTAAAGTGTTGCCTTTGTCACCAAACACTAAAATGGTTGAGCCACATCCCTCTGTGTTTTCTTGATGTATATCAGCATGTGTCCTAAAACCACAATGTACACGTGGTGACTACAGCCATTTTACCAGAGGGGTCTGCCAGGAGGGAGGCTGAAACACTGAGCATCCAAACTCCTAAACTCTATTTCCCAAGTTGGTGCTTGTGTGTTTATGTGTAAAGGCATCATAAACACATATGCTCTTGCTCCATTCCACCTACAGCATGCATCACTTAAGTTTATTTATTTATTTTTGATTAATTTATTTAGTGGATGAGTTTGTTCATTTCTTGTTTGATTTACTTCTTAATGGTCCTCACTTAGTAAAGCATATCTTTTCGTGCACACACAGGAAGCTTAGGTTGAAATTGTGTAGCTTAAACTTTCCTTGAGTCAGTTTCACGCTTATCGCAGTGAGCATGCGCACCTCAGGCACTCCGTACCGCAGCGTCTGCCTCATAAATTGAGATATGGGAAACCTGCCAAAAGAAATCAAACTGTCAGTCTCTTGCTCTCCCAGGCTGCAGGTTGATAGATACACCTATTTTGGCAGCCTTCACTCTGAATTGAGCAGATTTCAAACTTTCAGTCGTCTACCTAGATTTTAATCTCTGAAGACTTTTATTTCATTGCCGATCATTTAAAAGATGGATAGATTTTTTTTTTCTCATCATTTATTGGTAAAAGAAACACTGAGTAGGAAGTTGTGAAAGACGATAAAGAAAAACCCAGCAAACTGGATAGTCCTGAAAAGACTGCAAGAGAGGAGATGTAAGGGAGACAATGGTGACTTTGGTTTTTGGTAGCCAAGGTCATTGGAGCAAGAAGAGGACAAGTTCAGCTTGGAGCTAGATGTACTGATCCTTTGGGTGTTCTCTTGGGATGAACGGGTTCTTGATTTCTGTTTTTGATCTTACTCCTAATCCTACTTCTGGAGGGGTACTTCTGCTTTAATCTGCTCAGTGCAGTATTGTGGCTGGTTAGATGATGCAATGTGATCACGTTTAAAGGGCACCAGGCACTGTGTTCAGCAAAAGTTTGACCAATCTTCTTCCTATTAGCTTTTCATGGTGATCTATCAGGTACACTCTTTAACATATTCTGCTGAGCTGAAACAATGAGCCAGCACTTGTTTAATTGCTATATTAAGGGGAAAAAATTTTTTTAAGGGTACATCTGTTTGGTGGAGGAAAAAAAGACATATTTTCGGAGGGAAATTCTTTTATAAGTGAGTTATATTTCTTAAAAACTAAACAAGTGCCTTAAAACTTATATTTCTTCTTTTTTTGGAGGTAAAAAAGAATCTTCCAGGAAATTGCTATTTATATACACAAAAATAAGTGGCATAGCCCTTCCTTTCAAACTTTTAGAAACCAGACTTACTACATTTCACTTTGTCAAAGGACAACACTATTTGGGAACATTTTAAATATTATGATTTTAGGGACTTGAATTGATTTTTCTACATTGGGTTTTGGGGAGTGATAAAATATTTTATATCATGAGCATGTGGTGGTTATATGATTATAAACATTTGTCAAAACTCATTGAATTGTACTCTTAAAATTGTTGACTTTAGTTTTTGTAAATTATACTTCAATACACTGACAAAAAATATTTCGAGGTTTAGAAAAGGACTGGCTGGGATTACAAGGGAGGGCGTTTCTATGAACAAACTACAACACCAAGGTCATAGATAGGAACAGAAATTATTTTAATCAGAAGCCAAATGATGAAACTATTAAGAAAAATGATTTAGGGTCATTACATTTTACATGCTTATTATGCCTCCCAGTACATTTGAGTTCTTTCTCCTGTGACTTTTTAATCATTTTTATGTGTGCAGGTTGAGTGGGTTGGGATGAAGGGGTGGGAGGATGAGTGTGCCTCGTGTAAAAGTGAAAGGAAAGAAGGTAGTCTGCGAGGATGCACAATGGGGAGAATTATTTCGTCTACTGTCAATTCACTCACTATAATTATGTTCATATAATATATTGTGAAAGAATCATGTGTGAAAATTGTAATATAGAAGCGAAAATGAGAAAAGAAACAGTTAAGCCAAAATTGCTATTATTATATAATTACTGGTTGTTTAAAATTGAGACTACATGCTTGAAATAACTAGAGCACAGATTTATCATAGTTTAGATAAATCTATTGCTTATTTCAAGTATATAAATATTCTTGAAAATGATGGGAAAATTGATGCTGTTCGAGAGATTATTATTGATTATTTCTACTTGTCAAATGATTGGATTGATTTTGCCATGCTTTGGTAGTTAACAGGACATCCATTTACCTTGATTTTTAAATGCTAATTTAATAATATGTACTGGTTTTATTTAGGCAATTGTGTGTTCGCTAAGCAGGTTTTTTAGACCTTAGCTAAACAGGTTATTACTTTGTCTACACTGTTTCTCTGGCTAAAGTTCTTCCTTATCCATTTTATTTTATTATTTTTTCTTTCTTACCCATTTTAAAATAAAATATAAAGCATAGCCCTTATAAAAACAGAAGGAAAAATTCATCCATGAGCCCATTACTCAGTGTTATTATTTTAGTTTAGTTCCTTCTGTTTTTTTTTTCTCTGCCCAGCTGATTTTGTTCTTTTACTTCTTTGTGATCTCTCTCTGTAAAAATCTATGTTCACTTTTTGGTTGTTGTTGCTTATAATTATTACATGCATTTTTACATGTTATATACTTTTCACAAATATATTTTTAATGGTTGCATCCAATTTATAATATACCATACTTTACTTCCCTGATCTTACCACTTCCTGATACTTTATTATATATACAATTAGATTAGAAAATACATTCCTTTATCATAAAAGAAAATTTTTATTTGCTTTGGCTTTTATATTATAACTTTAAAGTGGCTGGTACACTACCATATTTTATAACAACTAAGATACCTATAATCAAACTGCTGAATTTTAAATAATCCCAGATGTGTATATAATAAAAAAAGAGGTATTATTATTTTGCATTTAAAATGTTTCCTTTAGATTTTTAATGATTTACTGGTTTATGTACATTTTGATGGCAAATTTAGGAGGTTTTATATGTAATGTACCTTCTAACTTCTTGGTCTCTCTTGATTTTTTTTTTTTTAATAAAAATTAAAAAGCAGGATCTCAACAGACCGAGATAAATGCTTCTTGGTTATCCTCTTATAGTCTCTTCAAATAGCTGTATAAGATTATGTGGTCATTTATGCATCTTTGTAACAATTTAATAATAGGCTCTAAGATTCTCTCTTAAGATGAGGCCCTTGATTTTTCATTTTTACACATCTTGTGGGTTTGGTACTCCTTAATCCCCTCCTGTTGCTGACTCAAAACCACTTCCTCTTTAAAGTTTGCCTCATTTCCTGTCATTCATTTCCCTGCCTTTGGTTGGCAGGTCTTATTTATTTAAAACCATAACAACTAAGATATACGTGTATATATGTGTGCGTGTGTGTGTGTATATATTTTTTCTTTCTAGGCTAGGATAACTGAATGAGACAAGACTTTTATCCCTTTCCCTTCTAAGGGAAGTTCCTTCAATCTAGTGACATTTTTGAGTACGAGTGGTAAAAATTTATTTTCGGTTATGTTTTATGCTTGTTTTATTTTTTGTCTGTTTATGTGGAGATTATTGAAGAGCCTGTGACTCATAGAAGGCATTGTGTCTTCAGACGT
>KE766609.1:50114-78202 GCA_000465285.1 Eidolon helvum
GGAAAGAGAGAGAGAAAATATGAATATGAATATGAATGAGAAGGAAGGAGGAGAGAGTGTTGTGGGCAAGGAGTGGTGTTTTCACACATACCTAGTTCATTCATTCAATAAAATATTTATTTTTGTTCTATTATTCTAAATATAAGATATTTATATTTCATTATATTAAATGGAACAAGCAACTTTCAATCTTATCTCAGAAATTAAATATTTACTTAAAAACACCCTTGTTTTAAAGCATCGGCCAAGCTATATATATTTCATTTCGTCTTCTTAACATAAACCAGTCATTCAAAGGGGATTAAAGAAGAATTAATGAATTATTTTACATTTCTGCTCATAGCTAGGTTCTCTCCTCATCTGCTGTAGTGGTGAAATAAGTCAAACATTATAATATACATGTTACAATTGAACAAGTGAAATCTAAAATGTAAACTCGAGCTTGTTTTAGCTTTACAGGTATACAACTTATTTACCTTGTTGCTGCTTTCTTTTCCCTCATGACCATCTTTTCATTCCCCAGTTTTGATATCTCTACTACAGAGCAGACCCAATGGTGTCCACATATATCATTCCAGACCAGTTTCCTTAATGTGAAGAGCCAGCAGGAGGCAATATAGACACCCATTTTTTTTTTTTTTTTTTTTTAGCTCATGGTGTTTCTGCTTCTGCAAGTAACAACCTTCCTTGTAATGTTTGTGCCTTTTGTTTGGAGAGCTTTAAGACTCTGAAAGACTCTCATTATATCTGCTTAAGAAGCAGATGAGCAGATGGCTTCCACATCCGTAAAATGAGTATGTTCATGGATTTCTGGAACTATATGCTGAAATTTCAGAATTCCCTGTGGTGGTTATGTAATATGCTTCTTGAAACAGGGGCAAATTCAGGAATGGACTAGAATGCATGCTGTTTGCCAGAAAGCCATTTTTAAATCCTGTTGAGATCATTCCTTTTTCTATTTTATAAAGTTACCAACTTTGACTTTAACAAAGCCTTTGCTGTATATAATTTTTCTTTCAACCTTCTCCTTTCTGTCTCTGTCTGTCTGTCTGTCTGTCCGTCTCTCTCTCCCTCTCTCTCTCTCTCTCTCTCTCTCTACTGTTTTTCAATTTAACCTCGATTGTATAGTTACATGTTAGGAGTTTTCTCTTACCACCCAGATTTCCAAGTTCCTTCACTAGATTTTCAGGCTGCAAGCTACCCATCATCAGTTTCATACCTTATAATGCTCTATTCCATCTCATTACAAAAGAATGAAGGGAAACTGGTAAAGTGCCCTCAGCCTCTGGAACACCCTCCCTCCACACACCCCGAAGTTTCAAAGCTAAATTGTCCTACGATACATGCATCAGAGAGCTTTGAATTGGGTACTGTAGGGGAGAACTAACCTCTTAAATTTAGTGGCTGCAGCCTGCAATTTGGATTGACAAAAGACGGAATAACAGGAGAAAAAAACATTTATTTATGCATAAAACACACATACATGTGAGAGTGATGACTATCTCAAAGAGGTTAGAATTTGGGGCTTACGTGCCATCTTAATAATGGGTGATAAATTTGTGGAGAAATGCCAAGACAAAGGAAAGGAGATTTGGGCTTCTAGGGGCAATAAATTATGGAAAGGTAAATGTATGAGGGAAAATAATGGAGTTAAGAGTTATTTTAGTAAGGTTTCTGTCCCTAGTAGTCATGTTTGTTTTCTTTCTCCTGGTATGGGAGAAGGGAAGGAGAACACATTCATTCACAATCGAGAAATGTCGATCTTGCTTTTAGGCAAAGGAGGGAGGGCAGAGAGCTCTTTAGACATTTGTTGCTTCTTAATACCTGCAGCTCAAAATAATCCTTATGTCAAAGTGGAATGTTTCAGGGTTGCATATTCAGATTGCCTCCAGTACTTTATATACAAGTGAGCACATACGTCAGCACAAAAAACTGACTTCTTCAGAGCCCATGGCTTCTCTTTCTAGTGTGTGTACTGTGCAGGAATCTTGCGAATGCTTGCAAACATCAGTATCTATTCCTCATTACAATACTATTAAATATCTTAAATATCATAAGAATCTCCTGGAAGAACATACTGAAAATATGGGATCTCTAGCTTTGGATACTTTCTGATTCAGGGGGTCTAGAGGTAGGGAATGGAATTATATGTATTTAAAAATCAGGCAGCCTAGGTGACCCTTTATTTAAGATGAAGACACGAAAGTTTTCTAGAACTGCACTACTCAGCATGGCAGCCATTGTGCACGACTGGCTATTAAAATTAATGTTAACTAAAATATTAATTTAGTTGCTTAGTTACGGTAACTACATTTCAAGTGCTCAGTAGCTGTACCACACAGAACAGGTATAGAATGTATTCATCATGACAGAAATTTCTATTAAACAACACTGTTCTAGAAAGAGAGTAACTTGCTTAAGGTCATGTATTAAGTGGTGGAACCAGTTATATGGGAATTTGGACTTACACCTCTCTGAAATAGAATGGTCGTCAGTGTATGCCCAGCTTCATTCAGCAGAGGGTGGATCTGTCCAAGGGAAAGGCTTGAGAATTTGCTCTGTGCTGAGATTGAACCAGGCAGGCTTCTCCAGATTTATCTCAAAGCCCAGAATTCTGTCATTTGGGGTGTTAGTTTTGAAACCTCTGGGCCCTCTGAGAGTGCTTGGTGTAAATTTCAAATGGTAACATACTTGGAGGAAGGCAGACAGATGACAGCCGCTAATATGACTGCACAATTAGTCAAATTTGCATCCTTGGGAGCTACCCACCTCTGATGGACATTCGACCAATTCCAGGAAGTTCACCTGGTCCAAGAGAGAATCTCCTTTTAAAATGTTTCCCTTTTGTAACTTAGAACAGTTTCTCTTCTTAAATCTAGACAGTTCTTCATGTACTCCAAATGTTTCAATTAAGTCAATGGTTTGGGTTTTGGAATGTGTTTTCCTTTAGAGACAATGGTATAACTTTATTGGTTGGTTTCCAGGCTGGCCTACAGAAATCTGCAATGTACATAAAAGAAATGATTACTTAAATTATAATACAATATGTTATATTCAGCTGCCACTTAGCACTCTTCTTTTGTGAGACTGTACAATGTACATTCCAACACTCTACTGGGAATAATTCTTCCCATTATCTATTACTTCTTAATAGTTTTTATGGAAGGCATAGCTCAGGTAGGTGGGATCACATGTCCTGTTTCTTAATAACTCTCTGTATCTGCACAAAAGAGGTATCTCTCATTAGCAAAGTTTGAGAACGTGCTTCTGTTGAGTATGTGGGTAAATCACAATCTCATATGATGCTGGTGGCCATGCAAAATGGTCTAACTTCTACAGAGTGCAATTCATTCATTTTAATTAAAATTCACAGCACTAGACTCCTAACCAAGGAGGCACAGGTGGAGGCTAAAATCTAGCTTGTGCTGCATTCTCCATTCATATAGCTGCATCTGCCCTGAGGAAGGGGACTTTCTCTAGTTTGCACAGAAGTGCTGTATGGGCTAGCAGCAGCCTTCGATGAGAAGATTATATCAGAAAGCTATCAGTTAGCCTCAAAACTGTCACAGATTCATTGTTATTCCAATCAAAATACCAGCATTGCTTTTACCATGGAAACTGACATAATTCACCCTAGATTCATATGGAAAAGCTTTGGCTGAAGAATATGTAAGAAAATTGGAAAATGAACCAAGACTGCTTTCTAGATATCTCAAATTATTACAACACTGTAATAATTAAGACGGCCTGGTACTAATGGTGCAGGGATAAACGATAGACCGATGCAACAGACTGAAAAGCTAAAAAAAAAATTCATTCAAATCTGGAAACTTGATGTATATCAGAAGTAGTTTTACATTTGGGGAGAAATACGAACTAGTCAATAAGTAGTGCCTGAATGATAGATATCTGTATGGAAAAGTATGGATTCCTAAATCATACTCGATGTAAAAATTAATTCCAGGTGGTAAATAAGGCTTAATGCTAAAAGCACTTTTAGAAGAAATTATAAAACAGCCTTATGAAGAAAATAGGAAGGATTTCCTAAGCCAGGAACAAAAAATGCAAAACAGAGAGAGTACGATAGTTATATTTGATTCCGCTGAACTATAAAACTTATGTTCAACATTATATTCAAAAGGAAGAACAATCCACAGTTGGGAAAAGGCCACTGCAGTGTTTGTGTCTGAGAAGTGTTCATGTCTAAAATCGAGAAACCGTGCCGACATGTCAGTGAGAAGACATATGGGGAGAGAATATGAATTCACAGAATAAGAAAACTGAATGACTGATAAATATATGAAAAGATACCCAACTCATTTGTAATCTGATAAATGTAAATGAAGGCACCATTTTTCACCCGTCAAAATAGATGAAAATATATGAGCTGGACAATACTTTGAGTTTCTAAGGATGTGGGAGGAGGAAATTCTTACACTCTGCTGATGGCGTGTGAGTTGCACAGCTACTTTGGAGGGAAATTTGACAATATCAAGTGCAGGTTGAAGGTGCCCACTTTTTGACCCAGTATTCCAGACATACACACTACAGAAACTCCTGCTTATATGTATCATATATATTCACATCAGCATTGATTATAAGATAAAAAGGAAACAAGCGAGAGGTCCATCAACAAGGATATTGGAAAATATGTTAGAAATATAAATAGCAGTTAAAATGAATAAACTAGAATTAAATATCCCATATATACAATAGATGCTATCTATCTATCTATCTATCTAATCTATTATCCCTGGCTGAGAAAAAACAGGTAGAGACAAGTTTGAAAATATGCCTACAATGCTATTATTTATGGACACATATGTATGTTGGAAGAGTCTAAAATGACTTACTGCAATAAATATCATTTTGAGCACAGTGGTGCCTTGTAGTGATATGGGGCATGGTTGAAGGGGCTACAAATGTAGCTGTAGTGTTTTGTTTAAAAATTTTTTCAAGCAAACAGAGCATAATGTTAAGATTTTGTTTAGTTGGATAGTGGAGTTATATGTTATTCACTTTACTGTTCTATATGTTTGAAATAGTTCATAATGAAAGAAGATACACATATATATATAACCCTCGTAATTAATGGTCTATAATTCCAAATATCTCATCTCTTGGCTCCTATAAAATAGGACACAGAAGAGATTAGTGAAGCTTCGTTAAAGAATTTTCAAATATCATGTAGATGACTGGGTTGGTCCATAGCAGCACCTTTTAACCTTAATTTGGTGCAAAATAGATTCATAATCTGTAGATAAGAAAATCTATTTAGTGCATTTCCCAGGGAGCCTTAAATTAGCCAGCAGACTGCAGCTTTAATTGAGACGGTGATGCCACTTAATTGGAACACATAAATGAGATTAAGGGGGACTCAGATAAGGTCAACTCGCTTTCCTTGCTCCCAGAGCTTTGCTGCATCTCTGACTTCTTGCTGGCAGCTTCTGCCAGTTGCTAGATGAACCAGAGCCAGATGCTTTTACTGCCCTTCATAAATTACTTAAAGGAATGTTTTAAAAACAGATTCCATGTATTTCAGAGTGTATTCTGAAACGCATTGTCATGCTGATTCTACTGATAAATTGAGAACTCATTACATTGAAGCATTATACTTTTACATTGCTTTTAACTGGTTATTGATCCAATAGTTTAATATACATTAAATAAGTTGATAATTGTGTCGGGACTCAATAATGTATTTCAGCTGGTTATATCTGTATTTTTCAGGGTTCTCCAGAGAAACGGAACCGATAGGAGAGAAAGAGAGAGAGGCAGACAGACGGACACAGAGACAGAGACACAGACAGATAGACAGATTTATTTTTAAAATAAGAAATTGGAGATTGACACAATTATGGAGGTCGGCAAGTCCTAAGATCCAAGGTTAACAAGCTGGAGACCCAGAAGAGCTGATGGCATAGTTCCAGTCTGAAAGTCAGTGGGCTAGAGAGCCAGGCAGAACCAATATTTTAGTCTAAGTTAGAAGGCCAGAAAAGTCCCAGCTCAAGGCAGGCAGACAGAAGGAAATGTCCTCTTACTCAGCCTTTTCATTCTAGTCAGGCCTTCAACTGATTGCGTGAGGCCCGCCCATGTTGGGAAGGGTGATCCTCATTACTCAGTTTACCTGTCCAAATACTAACCTCAGCCAGAAACAACCTCACAGGCACATCCAGAATAACATTTAACCAAATATCTGGACACCCTGTGGCTCAGAAAAGTTGACATGTAAAGTTAATCATAACAATATCTTTTTTACCCAGATTTAAGACCATTTCACAATTCTTCTTGACAAAGTGGTTTTTATTACCAAAGAGTACTTACTTCCTCCATTAATAGAAAAAAAGTGCTTGGATTCCTCCATAAACATCAGTATAGTATTTAGTAGAGAGAAAAACTTGAAAACATTGACTTTTTTCCCCCCCATAAATGTCTCTTTACTAATTACTTCTGTGATCAGGGATCAATTAATTTCTTGATCTGAAAATAGGAGGGGGTTAGAAAGAACCACTGTGATACCATCCAGCTCGAGAAGTCTGCGATCTTGGTCTTTTCATCAAAATAAGAAAGTGGTTGACGTCGGCTTGTCTGCCCTCCCATCCAGATGAACTCAAGCTGCTTTCTTAGGTGTATAGTGGGAGGTAGTCTCAGTTATTTAAGTTCTACTTATTTAGCCCCTTGGTGCATATAATGACTAGTATAAACGAATCTCACTTGTGAGGCTTAGACTCCAGCCGAGCTCACCCTGTGAGGTTCCAACACATTTATCAAGTACCACATGAACTCACTTTATAGGAGAGTGAGTTCCATGGGAAAGAAGAGAAGATGATTTTAAAGAACTTGAGACAATCTAAATAGTACCATTGAGGTTTTTGGTGTGTTCCCTCTCTCTCTCTCTCTCTCTCTCTCTCTCTCTCTCTCTCTCTCTCTCTCTCTCTTTCTCTCTCTCATTTTTAGAGAATCACATATAATATCTAATATCTTTTGGATAAATTTTCATTTATGTACATTACTCAAGAATTTTGAAATGTAGTGATTAACTGATCTACTGACTGGCAATCATTAGATTATCAAAAAAGCAAAATCTGGCTATGTGATTAGCCATGTTTTGGATTGAGCTAAGTCAGACTTTAATATTGGAGATGTTTGGGTTGTTATCAAGAAAATTGTATTCAGAGGACACAGCGCCTGACTAAGTCAAGTGGACAGCAGTCAGAATCATTTGGGCAGTTTTTAAATTCTTGTGAGGATAAGTTAGGGCATGCTAAGATAATTTTCACTCAGTACTTGACCTGCCTTGTAAGTGATTTCAAAAAGTCAGCTGGCCTGTAGAACTGTTGAATAGTTTACAGAGTTTTTCCTGGACCTTCCCAAGCCCGGTAATGCCACTGTTCATTTTCCTAGCCAAAGTCCCCTTTTTCTTATCTTTACCAGCATCCCCCAGACTAACACAACCCAAACATATCCAGGCCCCAAACACACTTCTCTAGAAATGCATTTTTTTTTTTACATTAGTGGCATAGATTCTTGAGAGAGAAATATAAATTATAATAAAAAGCATTTCAAACAAATGTACTCCCGTGTGGAGAGAAGAAAAGTGGAAAAATGGAATGAAGAAAAAGGAAAGGATATAGTTAGGAAAATAAAAGAGAGACCTGGAGGAGACACCAGATTTATTGTGCTGGAAGGAGAATCACTTAGTAAAATTCCTAGACTTGTTGCCTGGTTTATTTTAAGTCTGGCCTGATTTCTTTTAAAGTGTCTGTTGTGTTCATTTACATGGTTGCGATCTCAAAGCAAAGAATATTTTCAGGATTTTGGAATAAGTCTTTGATTAAAAATGTGCAGAAAAAATTTAATAACTATAATTAGATTCAAAAAGATCAAAGGGAACCTCATTATTTCAGTTTTCAGAATTTGTTATATATTTTCCTCAAAACCGAAAAAGTTTATATAATGCTCAAAAATATTATTCCNTTTGTTATATATTTTCCTCGAAACCGAAAAAGTTTATATAATGCTCAAAAATATTATTCCTCCTGAATTCATTGTTCATATGATGCTTTTTGAAAAAGTAGCTGTGTCAGATTGGTTTAATTTTCTTTTTTACACTCTTCCCTCTTGTTTTCATAAAGAAAAAAACAGCCAATCTGCAGCTTTCTTGGGGGACATTAGACAGCTTAGAGAAGTGGCAAAATAAATAAGATTTATTATCATCAGATGTGTCATAAGGAAATTGGAAGCATGCTGTGAGGTAATGGCAAAATAATCTTGAAAATTTCCAAGTACTTTTTCCAAATGAAATGAAAGAAAATTTAAAGTTAGTTTCCATCTAATTATGTCTAAAGAAAGATGTGTGCATATATATTTTTCTAACAATACTATTGGTTTCTTTTTCTCAAAAAGAGCAGACCAGACTTAAAGTCTTAGAGTTCTAGAAAGCTGTTCTCTGAAATAGCTGACCACCGTAGGTTTTTAATAAAACAGGAATTGTAACCTATAAAATGGTAGTGTGTTTTTCCACACTTAATGTCTCATCCCATTTCTTATATAACCTGTGAAAGTATTACTAGTCTAAATATTTAGTGCAGATGGAATCTTACTTTATTTCAGTGGCTGGGATCGTTTGTAGAAACTGTTTTAGCTTCTGCCAAGCCCACGGGAGCTGGTGGCTGGTCCCTTGTGCAGCACCCATAAGTACATGTGGATTCATTGAACACCCTTAAAGGGTTAAACTTTGTGGGCACATTAAAGATACTGGCCCGCTTTTAGAGCAGGAATTGGGAAAAATTGAGTCTCTAATGGTCCAAGGTGAAGTACACTGCAAGCCTAACTCAGAGTTTTGGATCTCTATAAGTGAATTCTGGAAACCAGGGAACTGTTCTAGTGTTTGTTCCTAAGCTTGTCTGCTTTCTATCCAGATGCTTTCTGAATCCGGAGAGTATACAGGGATGACTTTGATATAAGTTTTGGGAGTGTAAGTGTTTGTGTGTTTCTCATCTTGGATTAAGATCTGAAGGAAATCACAGAGAACGTAAATTGGTCATATGTCTCTTATTTTTAGCTCAGAGTGGAGTTTCTGTCAGATAGGATGCAGGGACTTGCTGGCATCAAGGCTGCCCAGGAAGAATTTTTGACTTTTCCTAGTAGAAGGTGTTAAAAAACCCATCACTCAAGCATCAATAATAAGTGTGCTTAAAAAAAAATAATAAAACACAAGGTTTAGTTCAATTATGGAGAATCCAATTTGTCCCCATTCTCTAAGGCATTTACTAGAAGAAAGAGAGAATCCTTGGGCATTTTTCTGTGTAATTAGATTTTTGTGCCTTTGTATTGCAAATTGGGATTTCTGATTTTTCCACCCGAAGGTGCAAAGTGATGGTGCTTAAAAATCTGAGACTAAAGCCGATGTTATAATTCATCAAGACTTTTAAACTTTTATAATCTGAGAAACTCTAGGGAAAATAAACAATAGTGGATATTATAATCTATCTTATAAATATTAAAAATACTTTATTTTTAGAGTCACTTCTTTTGTTCTCACAAATTAATCTTCACCTGAAAACTCAATGCGTTTTAAGAAACTGCGCCAAAGGCTGAGTTAACTATCTCTTCCCATGTGGATTTGCCTTAGTTCTCAGGAAACAGCCATTTTGTTAAAATAAACCCACTTAAAAAAAGAAATTCTGTATTTTCCCCTTTATAGTAACAATAAAAATGTAACATTTGAAAATTTTGATTTTAGGGGAGGTCAATGTCATAGGAAAAACCAAAGGTGAACTGTTAAGTAAGTAAAACTTGATACAAAATATAATAATCTCGACTATTTAAAAAAAAATAATTGTGAAGTAGAAGGAAATAGAACAAAAGTAGTGTTTGGATTTTTTTATACCTTTCAGTACTTATGAGCTGCTTTTCTAAAAGTGATGGAAACAGGAAAGAATCTGTGTATTTCAGAGAGGACTGTGGTGGAGATGACACCAGGGATGATGGGGAAATAGGAGTTGTCCACTATAACAGTATCTCTCAGGAAAGAAAATGAATGACGAAGACTAGGTTTGAGTTCAACTACTACAGAACTAGAAGATCAACGAAGAACGTTCTAGAATGAGAAAACATACAAACCTTTTAGGCTCTTCAGACTTCGTATAAGTTTTACCTAGACACTTATATACTTCCCATGTTTGCAGACTGGTCAAGAAAAACAAACAAAAAAAGGCCTTTGTTTGTATATAATTCCCCGTATATAATTTCATACATCAGATTCATTTAAAAGCCTAAAAGGAATTAATTAGTAAGGGTCCGATTTAAAAAAAAATGAGTTGAGCTTTGAGAGCATATATTTTTAATAATAAATATTCAAGCTGAGAACCGTGCATTTCCTTTTCTTGGAGTATTGACATGGATTTCAAGATTGCTTTACTCTTAAATATTTATGCAGTCATTCTTTTGTTCATTCAACAAATATTTGTTGAGTGCATAAATACAGTATTACCCTTGGGGGAGAGATAAACTATATTTAAACAGCTGTAGCCAAAGTCGTACACAGTTTGGGAAAAATGCAATAAGAAAGTGAAATTATTTTTAGCTGGGGAGGGCCAAAAAGTCTTCTTGAGTTGGGATTGCCATCTGGGCTTGAAGTGTCTGAAAGTGGCTGGCAGGGCATTTAGGGAGAGAAGGAGGGGTGAAGGCGTGGGAGTGTGCAGGGAATGGGAGGTATGGTTTGAATAGCAGAGGTAAGAAATGGGACAGGAGGCCAGATCCCAGGCCTTGGGTGCCAGGCTAAGTTACTCCGTGGGCCGATGGGGAACTGTTGAAGGTTTTTGGGAAGGTAGTGACATGGTCTTGCAGCAGCGTGTCAAGTGAAACTTGTCAGGCTAGCACACAGAGGACAATGCTTCTACAACTTGAAGTATGCCTGCTATGGCTTTTGAAAGAGGTCCCTGGGAGCAAGAATAGCCATGCTTAGTTTTGAAGGACAGTTCCCCATTCTGACATCTGGGACTCGATAACTCATGCCAGCTTTCTCTTGAGTAGGACCTTGGTAGTCAGCTTGGATTCAGCCTCTCTTGTTCAGCTCCATCAGCCCTGGACTCGCTCTGTCTATTCCCACAATCAGCCTCTGCCACACAGACCACGCTCTGCCTTATTTCCCACAATCCTCCAGGATCTGTGCACTGGTACTCCCCCCTCCCACCCGGTTTTCACTTTTCTGTTCCCATTTTAGAAATGAGCGCTCGTAAGATTTTTTTGCTCTACTGTGATGCTGAGATAGGGCAGCTGAAGAGACTTTTACATTGTTCTTAAAGAGATAATCAAGACTTGATTGAAGGTGTGGTGATTGAGATGGTGAAAAACGGGATGGATTCAAGAAATATTGCACAAATAGAAGTGACAAGATCCGATAATTGAATATGGGCATGAGAGAGAAGGAATCAAATGGCAGTGCTGAATTTTTGAACGTGTGTGAATTCAATAGGTTTTAAAAGAGCCAGAAAATCGTTTTCTTATTTTTACATTGTTAATTGAAGCTAAGTGATATAGTTAGAGTTGTTGGAGGAGACTTTTTTTTTTTAATCTTTAGTGATGATTACCTTGCAGGGTGTTACAAGCACAGGCTGGTCAAGAAAATTGTACCAACGCTATGCCCAGCCCAGACTGCAATAATTGAGTAGGATGAGAAGAAATGTGTGCCAAAAATGCTGGTATAACAAAATGTGTGAGACGTCCTTCTACTGATTCTAGTTTTTATATTATTGAGTAACTTGTTTTTAGTGAAAGACCTGCCTGGCACTGTGTTTTACAAACAATTTAGGAAAGAGAATAGGATACCAATTTGAAGGGTGGGGTGGGGAATGAAGATAATTCAGTACTCAAGAATCTTGAAAACTGTAGAAACAAGCTAGTTTCAACTGAAATTTTTTTATGTGGTGCTCGTGGGCTGATCCACTTTATTTCGACGTTTCCATGTGGAATATTACATAATAGTCACATTTTATTGAGCAACTAAAGTGTCGATCACTAATCTGAGCACTTTCTTTACCTGCAGACTATCTCATTTAATCCAGAGAATACCCTGTGAAAATGAGTGTCTTATTATCCCCATGTTCCAGGCAAGAAAATTGACTCTTAGAGAGAGAGACTCAGTGTAAACACAGCTATTAACTCAGGTGTTTGCTTCGGCTCATTAATGCCAAAGTTTTGTTTAGTTGGTTTTAATTCAGGGATGCACTGAGAGCCTCTTATGTACTGATAAATGTTCCTGAAAGATCTATGAAAATGTAGGTTATCTGTGCTTCAAGCCTGCGATGAGCCGGATCTCTCTTCTGTATGGAAAAGATGGCCCCAGTTAAAGAGTCACTATAGACAGCCTGCTTTTGACTTCTGCTGGATTTTTTAGTTCAGCTTAAGGACACTGCCTCTGTGGCTGGTTTGGATGCTCCATCATCACCATTATTGTCATTGATTCAATGACTATGGATTATTGAACACTTTCTGTGTGCCAGCTATAGTGCTGAGCATTTCAACTGCATTACTTCACGTAATTACAATAACACTAGGAGATCATTCCTCTTGTT
Source organism: Eidolon helvum (assembly GCA_000465285.1). Lineage (NCBI taxonomy): Eukaryota > Metazoa > Chordata > Mammalia > Chiroptera > Pteropodidae > Eidolon > Eidolon helvum. The sequence goes on from KE766609.1 coordinate 62,693, forward strand.
GTTAATTTATACAAGAGGAAGCAACTGGCATGAGGTTCCATTGCTGGTAAGTGGCAGAGATGAGACTCCAACCCACGTCTCTCTGACTCCAGAGTCCATCTTCCTAATCACAGTAGTATTTTGACCCAGTACCAGGCTCTTCTCAAGTATCAAGACCCTGACGTTGGACTGTCCTTTATTTGGGTTTAGACAGGCTTAATCTAAATTTAGACAAATTTTGAGAATTGCTTTAGATTCTCTTTCTCCTAGCACTTCTGATGTTGTTAGCTGTTTTATTCACATTTTGAACCGGGCATTAGGTTAATTACCTAAGGAAGCTGTAATCCCTATTTTGGAACTGTTGTCTGGTGGATAATGTGTTGGTGATACCATATGCAGTATTCAAATCACAGTATTTTTCTCATGCATTGGGAGGGAGTGGTGGCATCACAGCATCACAGCAGAAGCCAGGCTTCCTTGAGGGAAGCTTAGTGATGTGGCAGGAAACCAGGTTTCAAGGCTTTGTAGAGCTCATCATAAAATGACATCCACTTCCTTTGATTTAAATCAAAGTTCTTGCAAGAGTGCCGCAATTAGCATCGGAAATTAACAGGCTGCTCTTCTGCTGGACAAAATAGTGGTGAGTTGGACATAAAGGGCAAATTTTGTTAATCGTTTATATGTTTCGGTAAGGTGAGACTCATTGTCATTATGGGGATTCTCAAAGATGTCCCACTTTTATGTAAGAAGATTATAGACGAGGATCTAGAATTTTATTTCTTATGTACTGTATAAATGCTAATAAAAATAGTAACCAATTAGACAGTTATAAAGCCTCAGCGTATTAAAGTGTTATGCAAATGCTGATTAATAGTAATACTATAAGCTCATAAAGCAAGCAGAAGCATGCCTGATTCAAATTACAGGAGCTTTCATTTGCATTTCCACACAGCCTATTATTAGTGGGTCTCAAAGACCCTTATAAGTAATAATTATTAGGGCCCATAAGTGGGACTAGAAAATGTCATTTTATTGAGGGAATAAACAACAATTCTCCTTTACCTCATTCATATCATGAGACCTAAATGTCTGAGCTAAAGTAGGCTTCTCCATAAAGAGAATATTCATACACTATGGGTGTTTTGGGTTGTGATTCTATAGGTTAGAAGTTGGCAGACATGGATTTAAAGTTCTTGTATTGAGTATCTCAATCTGTGTGGTTAGAACTCTACTTATATTTGAAATTTTACATGCATAATAGTTCTAAACAAATCTTGCCAATATGCTATATTTTAATATGTCTCTGTTGACTGTAATATCAAATTTGAAAACAAAAATTATACCCAGTTCACATAAAGGCATTTAGAAATGTTTTGGAATGATAAATCAAGTTTATTTTTGTCTCAAGCTAATGTCTCATTCCAACGACCAAGCCCTTGTAAGCACAGTCAATGGGGCCTACATTTATTATCTCTGTACTCTGTAGCAAGTCCTCGGAAGGTTGCGAAGATTTCTAATCTACTTCAGAATATTACCCTACTCTCTAAAGCCAAGCAAGGTCACAAGAGCTGAAGACTATTCCTAGGGCCTGATGCCCCCTCTCCTTTCATTTCGAGTCCTCCAGCTTCCCCCGCATCGTTGACTGTCAACTTCATTTTCTTCTGGTGTCAAGAGAGCATATTGCAGTTGGTCACTATTGTAAGGCAGCTGTACATCCATGGTTATATGTCAGTGTCACCAAGGACCAAGCCCTTGTAAGCACAGTCAATGGGGCCTATATTTATTATCTCTGTTCTCTGTAGCAAGTCCTCGGAAGGTTGCGAAGATTTCTAATCTACTTCGGAATATTACCCTACTCTCTAAAGCCAAGCACAGGTCACAAGAGCTGAAGACTGTTCCTAGGGCCTGATGCCCCCTCTCCTTTCATTTCGAGTCCTCCAGCTTCCCCCGCATGGTTGACTGTCAACTTCATTTTCTTCTGGTGTCAAGAGAGCAGATTGCAGTTGGTCACTATTGTAAGGCAGCTGTACATCCATGGTTATATGTCAGTGTCATGGAGATTCCAAGAAAAGTAAGGACAGGCAAGCACCTTCTCTAACAGTTAGGGACGCTGGGGCCTGGAGAAGGTTTATTACTTGGCTGAGGTAGTACAGCTGGTTTTTGTCCCACTAGAACTGAGACCGGAACTCAGGTCTTTAGACCCTTAAAACAAAGCTTTTCCTCTACCTCCTGGCAAGTACATAATGCTTCGAATGACAACAGATTTTAAACCCAAAACATAAGGGTAGAACCAGAAGAAATAGTGCGTTGGTTTTTTTATCCAGGGCTGTGTGTCAGCAAGACAAGAGGTGACATCTCAGGGGTTCGCAGACACATGGAGCTATGTGGTTACTGGGTGGGTGGTCCTTAGGGACCACAGAGTTTTTCCGGATGATGTCAGAAGTGGGAGGAAGAGGTAAAGGTGTGTGCATTGTGTATTAAAGTTTTCAGGGCACGCGGACTAATACGTTTCTGGGAAACCGTGGTGTTCGGGAGACTGGAGGGGTGTGTATAGAGTTATGTAGATAGGTGTCTATTCTGTAAGAGACACTACATTTCTAAATTCTAACTTTCATGTTTTTCCAGGGAAAACTGAGGCTGCTATCAAAAACTTCAGTCCCTACTACGTTCGCCAGTACTCTGTGGCTTTCTGCAACCATGTGCGCAGTGAGGTAGAACCGCAAAGGGATTTAGCATCACAGTTTTTGAAGACCAAGGTAAGTCATGGACATTTGGTTTACATATTTCTCCCACTGAAGAATGCTTTATAACTCATGACATATCTGAAATAAACAATCATTGGAATGGCAGTTTTTTTGTTGTTGTTGTTGTTTTTTTTTTTTTAAACTGTGTTCTCAAATCATTTCATACTGAAAAAACTTTATTTACCTGAAGTTAGAACATATGGATTCTTGTTGATGGTATAATCTAAATTTTTTTAAAACTAGCATGATCCGATTTTATTATGTTTTCCCCACATTTATGCTTTGATATCTGGAAATTTGACTTGCTGTAGTAAATAAAGTTCAATTTTAAAAAGTCATAATTTTAGTGCCTTGTGCTATGGGCATTTTTATTTTGGTCATTGATCAAATATTGTTTTCTCTTCTAATCCCCTCACTTATTCTTTCTCCTTTGCTCCACCATAATAATTATGCAGAACCTCAACAAATAATTATTGATACCTACTATGTGTCAGGCCCTATTCCAAGAACTGAGGAACAAGACAAATTCTCTGCCTTCCTAGTTTTATTCAATTATAAGAGACTATAACAGATAAATGAATACCGGTGTTAATAAATGCTACAAAGAAAAGTAAAGCAGAAGTCTTATTTTAGAGAAGATGGTCAGAGAAGCCCTCTGTGGAGATGACATTTGTGCAGAAACTGGAGTGAAAGAGAGTAGGCTGTGTGAATATCTGTGGGAAGAGTGGCCCAGGCAGATGCAAGAGCAAGTATAGAGACCCTGTAGCAATCTTAGCACCTCAGGAAGGCTGGCGTACTGAAAGTTGTGTGAGCAAGGAAAAAGGGATGAGAAATGATTGCAGAGTGACAGGTAGGGACCAGGCCACATAAGACCCGTAGACCACAATAAGGATTTTTATTTTAAATGTAATGGGAACTCTTTGGAGGGACTTATAACTTTGATTAGTTTTTTTGGCCTCTCTAAAGCAAACAGATTGTAGGGAGGGACATAACGGTAAATTAGAGACTGGCGAGGAGGATACCTCAGCGGTCCAAGAGAAGGGTGGCGGCAAGTTGGACCAGGGTGGTGATGGTAGTGGTTATGAGGAAAGGTCCCAGTCAAGATGTATTTGAGAGCGCTGATGGAATTTGCTGAAGGACTGAGCATGAAATAACAGAAGAGAGAAATCAGTGATGACTTCTTAGTTTTCAGCCCAAGCAAATAAATGGATGTGGTTGCCTTTTGGATAGAAGAGCTAGTGGCAGATGGGAATCATGAGTTCACTTTTGGCCATGCTAAGTTTAAGATACTTCTTTGACATACAGCCATGGAAATATTGAATTGGTAGTTGAATGCTCTGATCTGGAGAGGTTGAGGCTAGAGAATAGACATTTGGGATTTCTTAGCTTATAACTGGTGGTAAAGCCATGGGACATGATCGAGGGAGAGTATCCACAGAAAAAAGATTTCACAAGCAAGCCTTGACCCCTCCATCATTTGGAGATCAGAAAAAGGAGAAGGATCAAGTAAGATGGATGGAGAAGAAATATCCTGTGGGATAGGAGAAAATCAGGAAAATTCGATGTGCCAAAAGGCAAATAAAAGAGGGGTTTCAAGAAAGGGCATTTTAAAGGGATCAAATACAGCTGAGAGGCTGAGTAATGTGACCTACAGATGTAGCAGCCTGTGTGTGTGGGGATAACTGATTGTTAATGCCACAGAACAGTGATCCTCAAAATTTAGAAAGCTTGTTACAATGCAAATTATATCCCGCATCCTCAGAGATCCTGGTATTGTAAGTCTAGGGGGAGGCCACATTTTAAACGAGCGTTATCAGTTGACTTAAGTGGCCCAGGTTTAAAAAATGCTGCACGTGAGAACAATACATAGTTCAGCTTATGTATGGTTTCAGTCTCATTGAAAGAGAAGAGTGAGGTCCTCTCTTACTTGTTAATCAGGTGAGATAGGAAACTGCCCCCTCATCTGTCAGGACACTCTGTTAAGGCCTGGGATTTGGAAGCGAATTTGTTTCATTCCTCAGATGATTCTTAAAAAGATTAGTGTATCTATTTGCTCTGTATGGTTCATGTAAATTTTGCCTGGATGCAGAGGGATGAGTTTCTAAAGGCACTGTGGCTTTTGAATAAAGGCAAAATAGATGTAAATTTATGTGAAAGACAGAAGGCCCGTTCCTATATTTTGAGATAACACCGGAATTGCACTGTGAGGCAGGATGGGAATGATCCCTTACGCAGTTAGCGCAGTGAGAGACCTAGCTAGCAATCTCAGAGACTCTCCTGCAGCACATATGTCACCAGAGTTAATGAGAAATGCTCCAACTTTTAAGTAGGAGAGGTAAAACTGAGGCTGCTGGCTTGCCTTGCTTGTTCTTTGATTGGAGAGCCAACATTGTCTCCTTGAGAATCATGGGGATGGGTTAAGGTTTTGTAGCCTGGTACCCAAGGATTTTGAGTCTGGAAAGACCATTGAGGCTGACTCTTGAGGCCACCAGAAGGTGTGATGACTAGGGGAATAGCCTGCTAGTTCTCCCGTTTTTCAGGACATAACCCTGAAGCATATTCAAGGTGTTGGGGTAGATGTCTACGACTTATTCTTAATTGCTTCACTCCTTTTCCACAGAGTGAATCAAGGATTTATTAAGTGCCATGTGTATACCAGGCATAACTTTATTACTATAATCCCTTCTACCATATGTTTCTGTTCCTGTAGTATATGGAGGAAAATGAAAATCACAAAAATATCAATAAGACAAATATTTGCATTTGTTCAGGAGGAGTAGGAAAGGGAAGTGTGAAAGGAGGGAAAGAAGCAACAATTTCTCCAGAACCTCAGCACAAGACAGTTTCCTAAGATATTCTTTGAAAAGCCATGGACAGACTTAATGGTAGCATATTATCTGTTGTTGTCATAGTTAATTGTATTTATCTTCCTAAAGCCACCATTGGAACCTGGAACTGTTTTGTATGAAGCAGAACTATTACAATTTGCTGAAGATATAAAGAAATGGAAGGAGAGATATGTTGTGATTAAAAATGATTTTGCTGTGGAGAGCTATGAGAACAAAGAGGTAAGACATTTTCTTGTTACCATTGGTTCTTGCAATATTCTTAAACATTGGCTGGGTTGATTGTCATGCTCTTTCCTGATTCTTTCAATAAGCACTCACTCTCCCACAGGTACTCTTCAGTCAGCAGGTGATTATTGGGTGCCTAGTGTATGCCACATGTTATAAAGGGTTCTGGGTGTATAGCAGTAGATCAGACAGATGCTTGCAGTCTAGTGGACAAGATGGACTTTGAACAAGTAATTGCAAGTGAGTGTGAAAATAGGTTTTGCTGAGGAGCTTTTCCTATGATCATTCAGATCTTTTTCAGTCACTGCCCTGATATTTCTCCCCCTCGGCTCTGTCTCCAGGTCCTCCCACTCTTAAGCCTCATATATGACAGATGGCTGAGGAATTATTTAATAACATTGTGATTGAATTTGCATGAGTTCCTAGGAATTTAAAACACTTCACATACTTATTCCACTTGTACTTACGGATTTGTTTTTAAATTTTACTTTTTCTTGGTTATCACATTATTTTTCTTGTCTGTAAAGTGTGGGGAAAATGAGATAACGTATGTACGGTGCCTAGCACCTGGAAGGACTTCAGTTTTTATTGATCCCCATATCTTTCTCCATGAAAAGTGTAGAGGAATAAACACTGGGCGGTGAATCTGGAAAACTAAAGTTTAGGTCAGGCATCAATTAAACTAGGGATCCCAATAATTTTTTAAGCTCTCATACTATACACATTTCTAATCTACATACATTCTCAAGCTGCCTTTGAAACACATCAGTACTATCTATTAGTTAAATGTAGTAACATTTAAAACTCTCTTGACTGAGTTTAAGAACAGCCAGGATGACATCCACTGATACTCTGAGCAATACCCCTGATGCTAAATGTTTAGGAAGAGGCCTCGGGCTGACAGACCAATATGTTTCCTTCCCCTTTCTGATGGAAAATAGAAAGAAAACACAATACAAACAATTCACAGGCAACCAGGCAATGCTGTGTTGGGTAGTCGTATTCTTTTCAACATTCATTAGGCTAACATTTTCTTTGCTTAGCTATATTAGGATTTTATTTGACACTTGATATGCTCTCTGAAGCAAATTATCAATACACTACAAATAATAATGATAATAATAACAAATCGTCTTTATTTTCTGTGGCACGTTACAATGTCCTCTCAAGGAAACTTGAGAAGAGGCAGTATTGCATAAGGGTTATTTATATTGTGGACTTTGATTCGCGCCTTTACCAGTCACTAGATGTGTCCTTTCGTAAGTCTTAAATCTAGAGTCTCTGTTTTCTCATCGTTAAAATGGTGAGCATGATCCGTGTTGTGAGGATTCAACAAATGAATGCAGTGAAGCACTTAGCCTACGGCCAGACTCTGGCAGAGCCCAATGTTAGAGCAGTTATGATTACAACTAACTAATTGGGAGGAAATACTCATCAAGCTTATTGTTTTCACCATACTTGGCACTGAACCAAAGTTTCATTTTGAATCAAATTTGATGTTTTTCTTTTTTCTTTTTTTTTCTTTTTAAGCTTTCCTCCTCATCTTTTAATTATTTGCTCATCATTTTTAAATACACCTGTTTGGATTTTTAAGATGGTCACTGCATTTGATAATAACCGAGTATTAAAAAAAACTTGGAAATTAAAAAAATGCCATGCAGTTGGTCATAATCCCTAAAGTTTGAATAACTTCTTATGATTTAATCTGTAGAAGAGTGTGTTTTTGAAAATTACATTAAATACCTATAAATTGCCTGTTATTTTATTGAGCGTCTAGTTTTGGCTGGTAATTAAGCAGGAAAAAAAATGAAGCACTTTCATTTGATGATCTCTCCCTCCATCCTGGATACTTGCACTGGGCTTGACAGACTCAGGTATGAATCCTGGATCTGCTACCTGTTCACCAATGGTTCGTTGGCAAGTTATATAACTTCTTTGAGTTTAATTTTTCTCATTTATAAAATGGAGATAAAAACTAATCAATAGAGCCGCTTTGAGGATTAAATAATATAATGTTTATAAAGGCGCAGACTGGGGCCTGTTATAACAAATAGCACAGTTTAGCTTAGAAGCCGGACTCAATCAAACTGCTTCTAAACTTTTTCAGAATCACACAACTTTAGATTCTTCTCTGTCATGCTCTGGGTCCCGATGTGCTTAAGCAGTTGAGTGGGTTTTGCAAGTGTGAAAACAACCTTAAATATATGAGAGTTTGTTTTGTTTGGGTCTCTTCAGTCACCATCTTACTGGTGAGAATGTTATTCTGAATTTGTTGCCCTGGCCAACATCACTTAGTTATTCCCAAGAGTACACTCTATAGAGTCGGGGTTCCACGGTTTGCTTAATTTCAATTCTCAACTTGCTTTTAGCTTGTTCTCAAAATTTTGCCTTGACTTAAGCCCTGCCATCTGATGCATGTACTTACATTTTACCTTATCTGTATGTCCTTGTGGGTACGTCTGCTTAACGAACGATGTTAGAGCTTTAGCAAGCTCTGCACCTTTTTTTTTACATTTCCCAAACAGCAGAGCTTTTTGTCTGCTGGCCCGAATTTGTTCTGATGTCCTAATATCGCACTACCATCTCAGATCCTTTTACTGCAAAACAGTCTCACATCTGAGGGCCCCATGGTGGCATATTTTATCGTGGCAACAGTTTTATGTGTTTGGTGAAAATCCATGGCAACCATGATTGCAGTTACCTGTCCCACAGTCTCATTAGTCATCAGTCTGCAAGCATCTTGTGCAATAAATAAATGTCTGTATGCATCATCACCCTGGTGGTTATTAGAATGATTCAGGTGCCAGCATCTGAAATGGCGAGCGTGGTGCAGGGTTTCTAGAAGTTACTGAGATTATGTTTTCCTCATTTGAGAAACAAACATACCTACAAGGAATCTCTCTGAGATTAGGGACTCTGACTTACCATGTTGTGACCGTCACACAAAAGTACTAAAGTAATTTTAAGTAGCAGTTATGCGAAACATATTTTTTTGAATAAATGGCTCTCAGTGATGTAGTGTGGGAATTGCTTATTTCTGAGTGTCTGGGTCTGGTTCTGTCTGTCTATTTCTAATATTCCTGCTATTTTTCGAAAATCCGGATAGGGGAAAAAAATCACTCCTTTATGCCTTTCTTTTCCCAGGCCTATCAGAAACGAGCTGCTCCTAAAAGCCGAATTCTTCCAGCGGGTGGCAAGGTGTTAACCTCAGAAGATGAATATAGTTTATTATCCGATCGGCATTTTCCAGACCCTCTTGGTGAGTTGCTGAGCATTTTTTCCCAAGGCAAAATTCCTAAACTTGCTTTGTTTAGCTAGACCAGAGGTTCTCATTGGGGGAGGGAGATTCTACCCGCAAGGGACATTTGGCAGTGTCCAGAGACATTTTTGGTTGTCACAACTTAAAAGGATGGTGCTACAGGCATTCAATGGATAGAGGCCAGTGCTGCTGTTAAATATCCTGCAATGTATACAAAACGGCCCCTGACAATGAAGAATTATCTGGCATAAAAATATCAATTGTTGCTGAAGCTGAGAAACCCTAGGCTGGACACCCATACTCCATAGACAAATGGGAGATATAATTTCCCTAACTTAGGTAAACATGGTACCACTTCTATTATTTATATCACATTCAGCAATATACAAGTCAGCTGCTGTGTTTCTAGTGCACGGAAAATGTGCCATTGGTTGGGCATCTTGAGGCTTTTGGAATATATTAGAAGCTTTCATAGCACCACATAGGACAGCAGAAATAAATAGAGAGGGCTCAGTCTGTGAAATGTACGATCCCTTCTTTCAGTAAACAAGCCAGGACCTGTCAGGGAATATTCTTTTTCTAATTTAAGGAAGATAGGCAGTAGAATATCCTAAATCGACAAAATGCTCTTAATAAGCGTTACAGTAACTCATGGCTCCAGTGTAACAGGCATGGAATTAATTAGCATGTTTATTAATAACAGCCGAATGCTGCCGTGGAAAGAGCATTGAACTGAGAATTGGAGACTGGATTTTTATCTGATTTTATCTGTGCCGCTTATCAAGTGCTTTCCCTAGTGTTATTAAACTTCTTGATTTCCGTTTCTCCAACTCTAGGGCTTTGAACTTGAAAATCTGCAAGGATTTTTTTCCAACTCGAACATACTTTGATTCTCATTCATTCTGCTTTTTCCATGTAGAGAGAGTGATGGATAATATATATAGACCAAACAGTGCATTTCATAGAGATTCATGAACTGTGGATAATGTAATAACTCCATCTGGCTTTGTGTAAATCATACCGCACAGTAATTACTTGGTTTCTTGAAGAGAGTACTGGTTCTTATTAATGGGTATAATCATTTCATTAGAATTTATGGAGAAAATCTAATCATTTTTTCAATAGTTATTTTGGTACAGAATGCTTAGCATAGTGTTTTTAATAACACTATTATAATATTAACACATGGACCATAAACCTAGATTAACAAACTATTATTAAGTAATTCAAGCTAAAATAACACTTAATGTGCACTATACATATTATTATATTTTCTTTCAACATCTACTTATTTTGTCATCTTGGCTCTGGAGCTGCGGCTAGAAATGGGAATATCTGCATGTTGACCCTTCAGAATCTCTCCAAAAGAACTTTTCAGTGAAATCAATCAGAACAGACAATATATTTACTGACATATTGATGAAATCATATCGGAAAGAATGAAATGGAATAGAAAACACAAGTCCTGTGTGACTAATGCCGTTTGGTTCAGGGCTTCAGATTGGGGCATTTCAATGACTTTCTTTTATATGCTGTGGGCTTCTGAGATTTAAAAATAGAATATTCTACAGTACATCATTTGTGATATTTTTGTAACTCAACTCAGAAAAAACACAGACTAATGGCATCTGGAAAATTATTATAAAAGGTTCAATGAGAGATAGTTATCTAATAGGCTAATAGGAGTGAATTTTTGTCGGGCTTTCTGAAGCTTTGAAATGCAAAGGATCAATGTTGCTTTCAGTTGTTTGTGCAAAATTGTGACATCCTGGAAAGGGTGAGGATAATTGTTTCACAAAACCGTGTTAACCAGGAAGACTGCTCGTGTGATACCAATTCTATTGGAAAGAATAAAGGCCCAATAAAGATGGAAGGAATTAATCTCACTTGAGAAGAGGTTTATCAATACATTTGTCTTTTTTACATAGTATTCTGCTAAGATGATATATCAAAAATGTCCCCATGTCTTGCTAAAATGATTCGTTTATTTGGCATTCTATTCTTGAGAATCTAGTCTGCTGCAAAACTCAGATTAAATACATAAGGTTTTATTATCTTGCGAAAAAATATTTGGATACTAGAGGTCCAGAGCTTGTGTGACAAGTTCCATAAATGTTAGAGACTCTTTCTAGCTTTCTCCCCACTTATCTCTAGGTTGTGGCCCTTAATGACATAGTCCAAGGTGGCTGCTGGACAGCCAGCCATGGCTTTCTCTTTCCAGACAGCAGGAAAGAGAAAGGGGAGGAGATGGACACATTCCATCTCCTTAGGGAAGTTTCATTGCTACTTCAGTTTTCGTCCCATTGGCAGGATGTAGTGACCAGGGCACACCAAGATGCCATAGAGGCTGGAATTATAGTCTTTCTTCTTTGCAACCCCTGCTCAACTAAAAATCAAGGACTTTATTACTGAGAAAGAAGGGAGATTAGATAATGTGTTACACAACGAGTGGCCTCTGCTGCAGTTTTCAGTCATTCATTTGTTCGTTCATTCATATGTTGATTCATTCTTCAGTTATTATACGCTAGATATTTTGTTGGTGGGCATAAGTTTGTGCTCCCAGTAATTCTGCTATGTTAACTTCAGATTTCAGGACCCTGAAACAGGGTCCCCATGCCATGTGAGCCCCAACAGACCTACTCTTTATCTAAGCCAAGCTTAGTTTATTAATTTGCCAAGAGGAAGCCTCAGTTCTGGAGACCCCCTTATGGTGACGAACCATTTCTTGGTATGCCCAGTGCTTTTAGTGGCCACTTAGAGGGTCCTTCTTCCCTTCCTTTTCCTGAGATTGATGCCCAGGATGTAGGCAGGAAACACAGAACTGATTTTTTCTTCCGTTTGTTCTCTGTGACTCTGGAAGTAAATCGTAGCTCATTTAACTAAGTGTCGTATCATGTAATTAGAATGCATGGAAGGGAATAAAGTCTGGGTAGGGGATCTGAATAATAGTATGGCTTAACATGAGTTTCTTGGAATTGATTTTGAGGGAAGAGGTAAAGTCCCCATTGTTTTAGGCTTTTAAAATTTCCTAGGACAGTGTAGCACATTTATTCATTCAACAAACCGTAGTTCAGCATCTACTAGGTTCGTGGCTGTGCTATGCACTGAGGGTACATAAGCTGCGGGCTTCATGCTCTGGGAGCTCCAGGGCAGTGGTTCTGATTCCTGGGGAGAATAATCGGGGAGCTTATCTCACTCTGCACCTCTCACCCTGGGTGTGGATGCCAGCCAGGGCAACAGGTCATTACAATATTTTGAGAGAAGAAGGTAGGGAGCACCCAACTCTGTCTCTGGTGGCAGAGAGAGATGCCAACAAAGGCATCTTAGAGGAGGTGGCTTTTCACCTGACTTCTGAAGGATGAATGAGAATTTTCTATGCAAAAACATGATGTAAGGGAAGGAGGAAAAGGTAATATGAACTGCAGAATAAATATGCAAAGTTATGGAGTGGATGACCATAAGTAGAGACTGAGAGGGGAGTAGAAACCAGCACAGAACAGAGACCAAGCCCAACACTTACCAGGGGGTGCAGAGAAGGGGCAGAGGAACCAAGAAACGTGACAAAGAAGAACTTTTAAAAAGCATAAAGGACACTGGGAGAGAGATACTCCTAGACAGGTGCAGCTTACGTATCTCTGCCTCCTCGATGCGTGGCATAGTCACCGAACCTAGTAGATATTGCACTATAGTTTGTTGAATGAATAAATGTGCCACACTGTCCTAGGAAATTTCTAAATAGAAGAATACTTTGAAAAGAAGGGGTTGTTAGCAGCAACGGATGTTTCAGATCAGTTTTAAAGGATAGATAATAAAGAAGCCATAGGCTGGCAGTTAGGGTGACACTGGTGAACTCGACAATTTGATTTCAGGACTGACTGGTGGGGCAGGAACAAGACTAAGGTGAGAGTAGGAGTTGATGGCATGAAGACAGCAAATGCTTGTTCAACAGCGACAGTGAGGAGGGCAGACAGCAGACCCGCTGGAATGGGAGCCTGCAGGGCGTGTCGGGTGTCTGGGCAGGCGGACAGGTTAGCTTGCAGTGGGCCAGGAGGGAAGAGCAAGCTCCGTACACTATTTCGATGTGAGGAAGTTGGGAAAGATTGTGTCTGATGGCCTTGGTTGTCCCTGTGGGGTAGGGGGTGAGGCCACCGGCTGGAGTGAGGCAGGTGAAGATGGTGGAAGGATGTGAGCAGCACCTGAATTCTCATTTCCCCACCGCCTGTGAAGACATCTCACACCACCTTCCCATCCCACGGCCTGCCCAGGGAGTTACCTTCACAGCCTGAAGTACATATTTTAAATAAAAGAGACACATTTTAAAACGTCTTTGTGTTTTCAATATTTCTTTAGCATCCAATGAGAAGGAGACCGCTCCACCCTTTGTGGTCTTGCCGAAGGAATACCCGGTGTACCTGTGGCAGCCATTCCTCAGACACGGCTACTTCTGCTTCCATGAGGCAGGGGACCAGAAGAAGTTCAGTGCTCTCCTGAGCGACTGCATCAGACGTCTAAATCACGGTATGGCGCGGCCGCCCTCTTGTCCCCGGCTGGGCTGCTTCTTCTCATTTGACCTGCTCCATCATCTCTTAGAATGATTCCTAGAAAGAGCCACAGATGGCGCTGCCCCGGGAAGGGAGAGGGTAAACAGGCTAAGGGAGAGCTTTGCAGAGAGGGGGCATGGCCCACGTGCTGGCTATTTAGCAGGTGTCGGCTGCCCTCTGTCAGACGATGTGGAGCAGGTATCTGATGGCACGTGGAGATGAGCATTCGAAGCATCATCTTCACACACGTAATTCTGCGGATAATTCATCCTCCTCCTCTTTCCTGATATTTTACAAATCTACATGACAGCAAGAATCTGTCATTGTCCCTGGCAAAATCCTAGTCCTCATGACATTCTTTGCTCATTCCCACCTTTATTTCTGAATAACATTTACTCAAAACCTTAGGGTGCATAAGTATCACCCAAAGAACTTGCACACAGATTTTGGGGCTCCATACTCAGCTTGTCTGACCCACTGGGTCTCCGGTGGGCTTCCGATTTTGCTTCTCTAGCAGACTGCCAGATACCATTGGTCCGTGGACCACACTTGCGGTGGTGTTGCTTCGAACCGCCATGGCTCGGTATGGATTTAATTAACATTACGTCTGTAAGAAACACTTTTCATTCCAGTGTGTGACTTTCTGATGAATGGATGTGAACGCTGGTTTTTCCAGACTCCATAAAGCCCTCAGCTGCAGAGACTTCACGAGATAACTTGATAGTTATCACAGTTAATGTGTTACCGAGCAACTAGAGGTTATTACCTAGCGGAGAAGGGAGTACTTGAGACTCGTCAGGGGAGGCCTCTTTGAGCGGCTGACATTTGAGTTGTCGCTTCATCCATCTGTGCCTTTATTTCCTAATAAGGCTGATGTCACTGTGCACTTACTTTAAAGTTCTGGGGTTTTCCTGAGAGTGTCAACCCCACAGAGCAAAAGTCGCAGAGGTGTATGTCAGCCTGTTCTCGATTTTAGCTTGTGTACTGATGGGAGGCTAATGGAAAAAGTTAATCAGTCACTGTAGTTTGTTCTAGTGGTTCTGGGTAGCGCTGGTCATAATACTGTCTCATAACCAGTTAGGGACTTTATAAGAATAATACCCCTATTGATATCTTGCCTTGTGGTTTGGATGCTTTAGAGACAAAGAATCGTCTAGCACTGCCTGCTCCGTCTGGCTGAGTTTCCAGCACGCTTACACCTCCGTGCTCAGGGCCTTGGTCTAGTGCAAACACGCACTTGGCGCTAAACACAGGAGCCACAGAGTTTCACTCCACAGAGAATATTCTCTGCCCAGCCAGATGGGACTTGCTTCATTCCCCCCTCCATGTACATAATAGGAATTTCTCTGGGGAGTTTTTGGATGTTATGTAGCCTGCATTTAGACTCCATTTATGGAAGATTTCTGTCGATTCAAAACCCAGCTCTGCTCTCCAGTAAGTTATCAAAGGCACTAAGATAATGAGGTCTGGTCACATTGCCTTGGTTCTGTGTCACATTCCTCTGTCCAGAAACCACTTTTCCTCACTGAGGCTTTACGCAGACTTAATTAATGTGACTTGGCATCATTTCCAGTAGCTCCAGTCAGAGCCAGAGACCATCAAAACATTGTAGGGAACAGTTCCTGACTGTCATAGATCAATGAGCTAATGGGTCTTTCCCTTCTCCCCTCTGTTTTTACGTTTTTGAAAGCCCACCATACTGTTCATCTTGACTGAATTGCTTTTTTTTGGTTTCAGCCTCTTCCTATATTTGCTGCATGATCTTGAGTTAACCAGTAAGAGGTTTCACAGACTCCCAGTTAACCATGACTTTTTTTCCATAATTACCAGAAGAGTTTAGAAATAGATGTAAACTTGGGGCTGTGATACAGGCAGGAACGCGGGGGCTTTCGGGCAGGCTGCTGACTTTGCCC
>KE766611.1:245-11178 GCA_000465285.1 Eidolon helvum
TAGCACTTTTTAAAATGTATATATTCTATTAAATTAGAATTACTTGTATATTCTGCAGTGCAGAGCCCTATGCCTGCAAAGATATGTTTCTCAAGATTGAAGTTACAGAATCTGAATATATTTTCTCACACTTTTAATGCATTTGGAAATTGAAGACAATGGCAAGATTACGTTGTCACTTGGGAAAGATCAAGGAGATAGGGTATGGGATTCTAAGAAACCCCCAGGGTGGAATCACCCTCGTGAATTTTAACAGACTTTATATCCTCCAAAATACTGTCCAATCTTTGATATTTCAAACTTGAAAATTTTCACTGTACATTCTCCCTTTTTTTGGAACAAATTGAATATGACTCTTGCCAGAACTGATTTTTAATAGATCTCCATATAACATGTCTCCACCTCCCAAAATAAATCATTCTGTGCATTTCCTAAATGTTGGAATTTCAATTTTAATTAGTGTAGAGGAAAATACAGTTATGTTATATTTAACATCGACTGGTGGCAAAAAAATTTTTTTAAATGGTGACATCGATATACAAAAAAAAAAGATTCCTATAATTAATCTGTTTAAATATCAAATAAACTTAATTTTTTGAAAGGGAAATTGAAGACAAGTAAAGGTCATTGGAAAATAGAAGTGACATCTCCTATGCCTTACCTCGCCTCCTTGGTGCCAGAGTTGTCTTGCTTCGTTTGTATGGTGACCTCTGCGACAATCAGCGCTGTTGATCACCGACCTATTCTTTAAACCACCTCCTCCCTGGAGGTCTCCGCACTCCAATCTATGGCCTCGTTACTCTTCCTTCTTTCACATTTTTTCAGTGGATACAACCAAAAGTTCATTTTTTTTTAATTGGATCTTGGCTCTTTGCCCTATATAACCACATATAATCTTAGGCTCCTCTATAAAAATGAATATCCACATTTTCTTAGCTGGAAACACAATTTCCATGAGTGTGTCTCATATCTTAAGTCTCAAGCCCTTCAAACTTAAAATTTCCTCCCAACTTGAACTGGTTTTGAATACATTCTCTCCATCATGCCCCAAATAAAACATTTGTCTTCACTTACAAGTTTTTATGATTTTTGCTTTGAGCAATCTGCATATTCATCTTCACTCTATTTTTTTAAAATTATAGTCACGACTACAGTTGCTACCACTTTAGTTCATTTAAAACTTTGATCTTGAAATTCAGGTGGAGACACATGGAACCAAACTAATTTTTTCTACTTTGTGGCATTCATACCACTTTCTATATACATGATTTTTCCATACACATGGAGTATATTTCTATTCTAGTACCACACTGTTTTCTTTACTGAAACTTTACCATATGTTCTAATAGCTTATAGAGCTGGGCCTCCTTCATTGCTTCTCTTTAACAGAATTACCCTGACTACTTTTCTATATAAATTCTAAAATAAGTATCTCCAGTTAAAGAACAGTACTGATTTATTTCTATTTTGGATTACCCTAAATATGGATTAATATATGAAGAATTGGCAAGCTTTCAAAAAAGAACTGTACCCACATCCTGAACTGAACTTGGCATAAAATGTGGATTCATGTCATTCTCAACCTAGGCTTAAGACAAATAATACAATAGTTGCTTTGTATTTTTCTTAACTCAATCTGCTTCTAAAAGGAGAGTATTTGGTAAATCTGAGAGAGAGGTATAGAAAAGGAAACATTTGGAAATGTGTTTATATCTTAAAGAATGTTAAAAGATTTTTTTTTGTTAATTTTCAGTTTCTTAGAGAGCTTAATCATGTTAATACAACATCCCAAGAAGGTGTTTAGTATTCAGACCATTCTGTATGTGAAACCCTAGAAAACCATTTAGGCATGGCAGAATTATTACGTCTGATAATAGTTTGTAAAAAGATGGCCTAGTACAATATACTGCACTAAAGATCAATGCAGCGTTCACTGACCAGCAACCACATGTCAGGTACCAAGCTAGGTTTTGGAAATGCAGAAATTAATGTGGAAATAACCCCCATGTGTTTTCTTGGGGCTCACGGTATGTGGTAAAGATACACAGGTGTGTGTGTGTGTGTGGGGGGGTGTGTGTGTACACACACACACAAATATATATACATATTATAAAGAAATTACAGTACAATGCAGCAATGCAACAACAGAAGTATAAGAAAGGCAAAGAATACATTCATATACACAGAGACCCAGATGTACACACATTTCTATATGCATGTATATGATGTGTATATATATATATATAGAAGTACGAGTATAAACAATATAAGCTAGTATTTTAGGACTGGTAACTTTCATCACTTCCATCTTTTAAAATTTTGAATGCATGTGCAAAGAATGAAAAAAAAATAACTTGGAAATAAAATTAGTGCTTTGTGAAGTTAATCAGTTATATAAATATCTTCTAATTTGAGTACTAATGAGAACAAGGGATAAACTAAATATATATTTGAAGTGGCAATACAATTTAATGTTAAAACGCAAATCACGTATCTGCAGTACGTGGATTCTAACACAAAGAGAATCTCCACATTTCTGTTATTGAACATGGCCAGGTACTCAGGTGTACTCTGGAATTAAAAGTATTTCCTTCCATCTGAAATACGACTATATGGAGTCTTGTTAAATCAATAGCTAACAGTCACCTGGTCATTTAAATACCTCTCTAATGGGAAATGCGTGGGAGAAATGAATGTTCCCAGCTTGCAGGCTTAGAAAGAGAAAATGCTCTTAAAGATAAATGTTAGGCCCCTTCAGTGTGTTTAAGGTCATTTTACTCCCCAGGGAAACATGTTTTTGAAAGCATAATGGAAATTAATGAGAAAATACAAATCTCTACAGGTCGTAATTTTAGACACAGTTTTTCAGAACACTGTCAATAGCATAGAGAACAATAGCAGTAAATAATTACTGGCTTCATTCATTCATGACATTATTTAGCGTCCATTATGCTCTAGGTAGGCATTCCTGTAAGCCTTAGTGGTTAGGCAGTAAATGCAACTAGGTATCTATCTATATCAATCTAAATTGTGGGTGGGAGGCTCACACAGCAACCGATACTTTGATAACAAGCCAGGTGTTGTGAGTTCTGCATAAAACATTAAGATCATGTAAAAAGAAAACAGACCAGGGGGTAGCAAAATGGGGCATTCACATTTATATATACAATATAATCAGGAAAATGGCCTGATTTGAGGGAATGTTTGAACAGAGATTGGAAAGAAGAGAGGGAAGAAGGTAGGTGGAGGCAGTTTTAGACAGAAGAAAGAGCAAGTCTCAGGTAGAGCGTGGCAAGGGAGAGGAAGAGTGGTAGACGATGAGATTGGAGAGAAAACTGGGACGCCAGCCCATTTCAGACCTCTGGGGACCCCTGCAAGACCCGTGGCTTAATCTGAGTGAGACACTAAATAATTGGAGAGTTTTGAGTAGAGGACAGACATAATATGACTTAATATTGAAGGATGATCCTACCTAACACATTAAGCACAGACTACTAGAGGGATGGAAAGGCAGAAGCAGATGGAACAGGTAGCAAGTCACTGCAATCATTCAGATGGGACATGATGGCCATCCGGCCAGTGGTGGTCATGCAGGAGTGGGAATGAGTCATCAGATTCTGGATATATCTGAAGGAAAAGATGATCAGATTTGCTAATAGGTCATATGTGATACATTAGGGAAAGTCAGGAGTCAAGAATGACTCTAATACTGTGACCAAAGCTAAAAGGTTGGAGCTGTCAATTACTGAGATGAGGAACTGACTCGAGAAAAGTTTTTTGAGGGAGGTAGACTAGAAGGATTTCCATTTTTAGCACTTTTTGTCGGAGCATTTAATCATCGCCATGGAGAGGACACAGTCTGTACTTGAAAGTGAGGACTTCAATGGGAGAGCTCTGGGTACACAGATATTTTGTCTTCAGAGGACAGATGGTATCAGAGCCAGGATCCTGAGTGGGATCCCAGACAGACTGACTGGACAACGGAGAGGCCCCAGAGTGGAATTCAGAGGCATTCTGATATTTGGAGACATGGAATTTTCAACCAGCGAGCCAGTGAAGAGATGGATAAGGAAGGCAACTCCAGAAGCCAACTGAAAGTATTCCCATAAAAAGAACGGCAACTGTGTTAAATGTCGCCGACAGATCGATGCGTGAGAAATGCGAATTGACTGCTGGATTTAGCAGTGTGAAAATCATTGGCAACCTTGACAAGATCTACTTACATAGATTAATGGTAACTACAGCTAAACTGGGGGTGTTCGGGAGATAATTCAGGCACAGGAGGTATACACAGTGAACATAAATAACGCTCCAGGAGTTCTACCATGAAGGAGTGCAAAGGAATAAGCAGGAACTTGGGTAGCCTATCAAGTCAAGGGGAGTTTTTTATTTGGGAGGGTAGGAAAAATAAGAGTATGGTAGCATAGTAACAGAAGTGCTAGAGTAGAAAGGCATAACTGAATAAACAGGAAAGAGAAGAGGCAATCGGGGCATGGACGTCTGGCGTGGATGAATGGGAAGGATGCCCAACACTAAGGGTCCATCTCAAATTAGCGGTCATGAAACACGAAGATGACCTAAGGTGTGTGTTTCTCTCCTGGCTTAGTAGCCTGCATAAAGGAATGGAGAAGGTAGGGATTAGATTTAATGTTCACCGAGGTTCATCCAGGTGAGTTTGACACGGGAAGAGAGGGTGCACCCACGCTCAGCAGTACGGAACTGGAGGGAGAGCAAGCAATCATGACAACAAGGAGGCTGTCGTTCTTCCTGAAGAGACCCAGGAGTCAGAGCCCATAGATGGACAGAATGCTAAGACCAGAGGGGATTTTCTTGATGCCTCGAATTTTAGCAATTTTGCGAGTGAATATTTCATAGTTTAATTACTGCTATATTATTTATTATTTTATTCTACCAACATTAATAACACCAAAATTAGCATAATGTTATATTTTCTCAATGAGACTAATCTATAATTAGATATACTTTCGAACCTTATTTATAACTCTTAAAGCAGTATTCCTAGGAATGTCCATATCTTCAAAGTCGAAAACAGCTGTATTTGTTTTTAAGTTGCAAAATAATGTATTGCAGTTATTTGTGAATCAGAATGCTAAGTATAGTCAAAGTGCAGAGAAGACAAAAGATTAATGGAACAGTGATGAGTATTATGTAAAAACCACAAAAAAAAGGGCAAAAATCGAATGGTAAAACATATGTAACAAAATAATTGAGATGTATAATTTAGGAAAGTGGTCTGCTAAATATATTCATTTTTAATGTCCTGTATTCATTTCATGTCTAAAGCTAATGTTGCTATCATTTTCTGTGTATATGTAACCAGAGGCTACATGCACATGGATATTTAGCCTACACTCCTATTATAATGGAGAACACTAAATAATCCTTAAAATCTTATTCGAATCTCTGATTCTATGATTATGCTTTATTTCCAATGCCACGCCTTCTGTGAAATTCTATCAAGAATGCTTTTAGAGTTCCTTAATGAGAATATAGCACTTCTGTGCTACAATAACATTTTTTCATCTCCCCCCAAAGGAATGCACTTTGTTTCATGGTTATTTTTAAAAGCGTCCCTGACGACTGCATGAATTCATTCAACCTCGACATTTGACAGCTACTTGCTACCCTATTTTCTAGGCAGTGGATATGAGCCTAATCGGTGACTCTTTAGAACATTTTCATCATGTTGGGCACAGTGCCAAGGGCTTTCTTTGGATCACCTAATTGAATGATCACAATATCTTTATGAGATATGATGCCATTTTAATCAGTATTTTGCAAGTGAGGAAACAGACATAAAGACGCGAAGTTATTTGCCCCAGGTCACACAAGCAGATAAATAACGTGACTCATATTCAAATCTATGCCTCGCCCCGAAACCCAGGTTCTAAACCATTACATTACGGCAATGAACAAGACCATCATGTCTCACATTAGCCCTTCATCAATTTCTTTTTTTTTCCTCTCTTTTATTTTTATTTTTATTTTTTTTCAGATTGCGCATAGCCAAATTTTGTTTGAAAGAGCTCTTTTTGGGTTGTAACTGTAGCTGTGTTTATAAAAAGTGATGATGTTTATGGCTTAGCCTCATCATCTCAGAGCCTACACACTCATTTTAGTCAGAGCCCTTCTGATTGCTGATCGGTTGCTCTTCTGCCTGTTGCTGTTTCCTCTCATTATTACACAGCCTGATGTGTAGCCAGGCACTGTGCTTCTGTGCGTCCTTGGAGCATTTCACCCCACTTTAGCTTGTCATAAAGCAGCTGGTTCCCTCTCATCAACCATCCGCTTTGTAAGCCCTGCAGAATTAAGATTCTACATGATACTGTTGCATTCTACTCACGATCATCTAAAATCTACATGGATATAGACTGAATATATGTATGTACAGCAGAATTTGTATTATTATTGCTCCATGGACTATTCTAGGGCATGATGCTATATTGGCACATCCTCTCAAGGAGTTGAAGACATTGGCCTCCTACCTGACTTATCCACAACTTCCATACAGTTTAGATAACCCGATGACAACTCTCTATGCTACAATGCCAATAAAACAGTTTTCATACTTGGACAAGTTAAAAAAGCATGAACACGAATCGATATCCAGCAGAACAGCAAAGACCGACAACTATGCTTTAAGAACTCTTGGGCCAGGTCCTAGCCAGAACTGTGTCCGGTAATAAGCTTTAATATTTGCATCTGAAATTAAGAAATGACAACCGAGTGACATCACAGGAAAATTAAGTGCACGTATTAAGGCTAGGTTTGGTAAGCACGCATTAAGGCTAGGTTTGGTAAGCACCTACTTTGAATGCTTTTGTAGTTATGAGGACAGGTGGCAGCTTAGGGAATGCCTGGCAGGTGTCCTGAATACAGGCGATTCTGCAGGTTGGTGAGACTTCCACCTACCGTTTGCAACAGTGCTCCTGGCAAAGCCTACGAGCCACTGTATATGATATTTAAATATACGACGTACCATCATTTCGATCTGTACATTCATAGCCAGTGGGAGTATGAGAATGGATTTACCCAAATCTTTCTGAACGTTTAACATTTCTCTTAAAGAAAAATACCATTCTTGAGCACCATAATGCCCTGTACTACCACTATTATATATTTCTTCCAGATGTGCCTTCTTTGGATATTCATACAACTTGACAAAGTAGATTATCAATATGTTTGGGTCACTGTATTGAGAGATTTTAACGATTCTTATGACATTTTAAAATAGCAGAGTTTTCAAAGATAATACCAATGCCATCGAATATCATATATTTCTTGATAACATCGATAATCAATTAATTCAAAAATTTTCTTTGTAAGTCAAAATATTTGTATTATATTCTTGATGATGACTATATCAGCTGAATATGTTGTAATCCAGTCTACTGATGTACTGGAGCCAAATTCATACCAGCGACTGAGAGCTGATAGCTAAAGTTGCAGGGATTTGCAAGCCAGTTGTTAAACAAAGCCATCATTAAAAACAACACTCTACTATCAGCTACGTTCTCAAAGTTATTCACACCTGTTGTATCTGTATGGTGCAGTAGCTCTCGACTCCAGAGTCAGCAACTTCACACTGGTAATTAGACATCTGCCATGGTGGAAGTATTTGCACTGTAAAAATCAGTAAACACTACAAATCGGGGCTTTTAAATTTGGGGGGAGGCGCCAGTTTTGAAAACCTCAACAGTACGATGCCTATTATGCATAACATAACCTCTCTTCATCTATTAAAATGAGTAGATCAGATGTGAGGACATGAATTGGACAGAGTTACTTATATAAGTTATTTAAAAGCATCTGTGAACCGTTGGCATAAAATTTTCTCGACAGTTAATACTCTAAGAAGAACTCACTTTTATGTCAGTAATTTACAAAATAGCTCCTAAAACTTAGGTGATTTTTAAGTAGCTGAGACCAAAAAAAAAATACTTTAATGTATGTACTCAATAATGTGTGTGTGTGTGAAATACGAGTCAGAAAATAGGTTATATAATAGACTAATAGAGGTGCAAATTACAAATACCTTTACAAAAGCCCAGAAGACAGAGGAGTGATTAATTACTCAAGCTGGGCTGGAAAAGTCTAATAAGGCTCCCTGTCAGGAAGGGACACTTAAAATAGGTTGTTGGGATAAATACAATTTCAGAAGGAAAAAAGGAAAAAAGATGGAAAAGGTACTATGTATGAGAAATAGCATAAGTAGAGAGACAGAGATGAGGAAATGTAAAGGCACTAGTTGGTTGTTTTTTCATTCAATCTAAAACATTTACTGAGCACCCACCCTAGGCCAGGCATTGATCTTTGATCTGTGAAGAATCAGGGAGCTATGTGCTGGGGTGTCTGTGGTTTGGGGGTTGCCAGGACCGACTGGCAAACGAGGCTCCACCACTAGACCTTAGACTGAAGCCAGGTCTTAGCAGGTGTTGAATATCATTGTCTTAAAAGCACAGCAATGATGTTCTGACTCAGCAGAACGGGGCCGGGTTTCTCCTCTCAGATGCAAGACTTATGCTGAAATGCTTTTCTTAATCCAGCCCTCCATCCTAGCCCTCTTCTCCTCCCCAAATCAAGGGAGCCCCAGGAATCTTAAGGATTTATTCCATACTAAGCAGATTTGCAATCCAGCTGCCTCCTTCTCAACTGTGATCTGGTTATGAACGGACTGGCCTAATCTAGGGCTGCTCAAAGAGATACATTTTAAAATGAATTGATTACGGACCAGTGTTATTGAGACCTATACTATATGATATCGAGTTCGTTAGGATTATTCTTAAAAACCTTGCTTTTTAAAAACTCAGCTAAAATCCTTCAAGATAGCCATCCAAACCAAACATGAATAATTAAACTATGGAGTGATAGGAATGTACGCAGAAGGCACAAGCTCGCAGGGGCAAAGACCCCGAGGAGGCCACCAGCCAGAGCCCAGTGCGTCCATGCCCCTGCTCAGGAAGCTCTCAAACAAGGCGAGTCTGCCTGTGCAAATGAGGCGGGATGATGAAATGGAAGGTTTCGAGCTGCACGAGGCAGCATTCCCGGACCCGGCAGGTAAGGGATCTGTGTAGTGAATGCCACACTGCAGCCTTCCCTACCCTTGAACCGAGGAGACTGATTTTTTTTTGAACATCCCTTTCCGGAGCTGAATGCTCGCATTGGTTCCTATGTGTTCCCAACAATCTTTCTGCACCAGAAAGTAAGAATTCGGAAGTTTTTTTTTTCTTTTCTTTTCTTTTCTCCCGTGCTCGGAGTAAGCTCTGGAACGGCTGGATTCTTGGAGCTGGAGCGACACGTAGCTCACGCACATGGCGCCACGGCGACGCCGCAGGCTCCGGCCGCAGGTGGGAAACGCCGTGCGTGCGGCCGTTGGATGCACCCGGTGCTCAGGCAGGTGTGCGAGCACCAGTCAGGTAGGCGGGGGAACCCTTCCAGCCAGCCCTGGCCAGGTCTTCCGGAAGACTTTCGTTTTTTTGTTTTGTTTTGTTTTGTTTTCCGGAGAAT
This sequence comes from Eidolon helvum, assembly GCA_000465285.1. Classification (NCBI taxonomy): domain Eukaryota; kingdom Metazoa; phylum Chordata; class Mammalia; order Chiroptera; family Pteropodidae; genus Eidolon; species Eidolon helvum. The sequence goes on from KE766611.1 coordinate 9,774, forward strand.
ATTCTCTCATGGATGTCCTCCTCCTGAGCCTGCATCTCATCCCAGCTGCCACAGGGCTCCCTAGCCCAGAATGAACCTTCTCTGCAGGAGCCTGGGAGCCTTCCAAGCCGCGGAGATTTTTCCATCCTGCAGAACAGCTCTGGCAGCGGCTTCCTGTTCCCATCCAAGTTTCAGAACGGCCAGATCTGAGCTGGCACGACAGACCCAAGTCGCATCCGGAGCTCAAGGTCCAGATTCTTCCTTCTCCTGGTCACAGCAAACGAGTTAGGGGAGATGAAAAATCATTCTTTTATTTTTCTTTCTTTTCTTTTTGTCTTTGACAACTGAAACAAGGCGAAACCATGAATTAACGCAGAGAATACTGGAGAAGGATGAGGACAGAAATTAGAGGAATCTTGAATTCAATTAGGGGGCGGATGAAGTCTCGGGTGGATGGAGGATATCCTCAAGGAAAAATCAGCAGAGAAAATGCAGAAACAGGATTCCAAAGACGGGGCTTGAGTTATAGATTTGGAGCATTTCATTTATTGGTGCTGGGTGGCTCTGTGACAGCAGCCGACATCACCCAGTGAGGGCTAGCTGCACACTCAGACAAGGATGAGTGGACCCCGGAGGACACTGAGGTATAAACGTGGCACTGTGAAAGAGCAGCCAACGAAAAAGACCAAGACGACACAGCGACAGATGCTGGAGAGAGATGGAAACAGTGTTTCTTCGACCTAACAAACTAGACGTGGGAGTCACGCTACCTGCTCTACCGTCTGCACTGACACACGTGGCGGCCAAACAAGATGGTGCTTGATGAAGGCTCTGCAACCAACGTGCTCATGCACCGCATCCATGCTTGCCGTCGGATATCCTTGGCCTTTCTCTCAATAATTTTACACATCTTCGCATCCAATAATACAGTGTAAGCTACACATCCACAGCCTATTGCTGAACCTTTCCAAGCCATAACCAGTTGCTCTGAGCAATCTGTGTTTGTGCATCTGTGGTCTAGGCTTCATCGTACAGGAGTACCACACTGTACGGGAGTACCGCTGTCGAGGGCTAGAGGGCAGCGTCTCGTCCTCTCTGTTAGCTAAGCAAATACTTTTCATGCTCCAGGCTCTTCGATAAGACCTGTGGTCTCATAGAGGGTGGACGGGCATGGCCATGGCCATTAGAGTCTAGCTGGGGAGACACACATGTGTTAAATAATATTATAAATGTTACAAAGGGTGTGTTATGGATACTAATACCAGGCATCCTGAGTGTGCATTACAGGCATCCCTGAAAAACAAGCATTGGAATGAAGTTCTAAATAAAAATTAGAAGTGAGCTGACTAAACCAGGTGAAGTTAAAAACATTCCTTGTAGAAGGAACAACTGTGTCAAGACTCTGTGGGCTTTTTGGACAATAGGG